>NMRB01000735.1:96064-110419 GCA_002633025.1 Notospermus geniculatus
CGGTTGGATTTAGATGATGTAAATGTATTACCAACATATAGAAACATGGTGCCTCTGCACCATCCAATGATGTTTTTAATTGCTTTTGGCAAGTGGAAATCATTTTTTTGGGGTATTTGGTCCCATTTGTGTACTGTAATTTTACAATTTCTTATTATATAACACACCAAAAATATTTAAGACCATGGTTATTTGATTCACTGTCCCCACATTTCTATCTGTTAGTAATACATTTATAGAGTTTAAGGCCAACCGTTCATAAGTTAACTGTACATTGACTCCCCTGCCCCTGTACAAAGCCGAGTCAACCTGTTCCATGGTTGTGTCCTCTGTATTCTTAATCAAGGATGTTGATGTCGTCTATTGTCACAACTGTAAAGGGCTGAACAATTAGTTGTGGTTAATTATTCCTAGGTGAGCACTTGGTCCATGGTTCATCTCATGTACCTTCAATTCAATGTCACCAGCGTTCAAAGATCTAGACCCTGTAGAAAGCATACCTTGCTGAGCCAATCCTTGACCAATGGCAGATATCCTAAAAATTCGACTATCATGTACATTCAATTCAATGTCACAGATGGTGAAAGATCTGGGGCCGGTTGCACAAAAGCATACTAGGCCTAGTATCATTCTATATGTTATTATATCTGACTACCATGTTGGTAGGGTTGAACAGAACTATACTATGTCTGGTATCATTGTAAACAACATACTTTGTCTGGTAGGGTTCAGGACCCATGTTCATAAAACTGCCTAAGTCTAAGTGTGACACTTATCCTTTGTTTAACACAAAAGGTAAGTATCATACTTTGACTTAAGTAGGTTTATGAATACGGGGCCAGGAGTACTACTAAGTGCTGCCAGGTCTGGAGCTGGCCATTACTTTTTTAAGTCAAAGTAAAGAACCTATTGAACCCTGAACAATAGGGCCTATTGTTCAACAGTGGATTTTCTTTACTTTGAGTGTGACTAAAAAAGTAATGGCCAGCTCCAGCCCTGTGCTGCCATATATGTTACTGATCTTTCCTAGTTTAACCACATGTATGTCACATGCTTTTGATGTATTAAACTCTGTGATTGTACCCGGTAGCCATTCTTGTTGGCTCCATAATAAGTGTCAGGTGCAAAAATCTGCAATTCGTAATCTGATATGTTCACTTCACATCCCTTTTTTGACAGGTTAAAACATTTAACCTGGACATTTCCATAAAAATGACAGAGTGATAAAGTGCAGTAACGGTAATATAATATTCAATATATTCTTCAACAGTAATAACATTCAATATATTTAAAATTTCAGCAAGTTTGAAAAAAACATACATTGTAACATTTTAACCTATGTATATTAAATAATGACTTGTAATATAGTCCTTTACATACACAAAAGGCAAATGGTACTAGGTTGAACTCTGCTATGTTACACGACCCTGTTCACTATTTTGACGAGCTATTGCACAATATATTTGACAAGCTGACGTTAATGATACATGTCACTTTGCCTATTGTCTGTGTTTGTGGTAAAGCTGTTGGTAATAGATTAACCACAACTGACAATGTTAGCCAAGTGCAATTTGCCTTAGTTACCTGGAAGTGGAAAGGACTATATCACAAATCTTGATACTTAGTGGAAATGTTGAAATGCTGACTGCAATTTGGTAAGAATTTTGCTTGCTTTAACAGTTACTTTGTCCGAAAAGCCTGTAAGCGCCCGGTTAGGCCCTACAACGACATTTATCTATTGTGTGGGTATACCCAACAGTAGATAAACGTCGTCGTATGGCCTAACCATGCCCTTGCGAAACCTCCCTATTATCTGGAATTCAGCCACAAAGTAGATGTGCACTGGTTGACATGAATATGTGGACACTTTCAAAAATCAAAGTTATTTTCCTCTGTAATCACTAATTATTTTAATTATTTTTATCATTGATGATCACATTTTCACCTTGGCAAGTGGATTATACAATTCCATGAGGCTACCTATGCCAAATACTATTGATATGGTGTTGCTGATGATGTGGTTCATCCATTCTTGTCACCTCCAATAGCTTTAGCCTTTGAATTTGAGAAATTTGAATGGCACAAATCTTAATTATGTTTATTATTCATATATCAGTATCCCCTCGTTAAAACCTTTGGGATATTCTCAATGGATTATGTAACCCACTTGTCAAAGTTAGAATGTCCTCATTAGTAAGAAAAATAAATGTAGTTAGAAACCGAATGAAGGAGAATAGGAAAATGACGTACGATTTTAAATTTGTCAAAAAAAATCTGTCAACCAGTGTATATGTGCCTTTCATTAATATCTATTACTATGAAAGGATAAAAATTGTTTGGCTCCATATGGGGACAATTACCTGTGTTGTGTAGAAACATTGTCGTACTGTACATGTACATAATGGGTGTTCCAGAAAAAAAAACATCCCACTTTTCAAAGTTCAATATCGAAACCAAATGCAATGTAACTGCACGAAAATTAAGGGTGTGACAGGACAAAGAGGTTATGTGAATTTCAAGTCAATATCCCTGCTGGGTATGTTATAACATATGGTACAATGTCTGGCCTAGTTTTCAAGGTCACGTAGGTCAAAGTTTGAAAGGGGATGTTCTTTTTCAGAACATTTTTCCCAACTAATTTTTCATTACCTTACAGATGTCTGATTTTCACAAAAACTTCAGATGTTGCACTGGTGTATTATAAAATTTGGGCATTTTTTCGTGTTTTAGCCTTTTCTTTGTGGCTTATTTGTGCAGATTGATAATGCAATCATCATGATTTAGTTAGTGCATATAAAAGTTCATTCATTCCTGGGCATATTGTTGTCTTCAGTTCTAATGTAATCCAACAGTAACACAGTTAAATTTTGATTTAAAAATTTGAACCAAAAACACAATTTTCGTGAATTACATGACAGGTTCATGACGGATTAACAATCTGAAAAGTACATCTAGTGGGCATCTTCACTAGCTACAATAATCCGCTGGTTAAATGAGTAAAAAATAAACTCCACTTAAATTATATCAAATTTAAATTTTTGAAGTGTGTTTCATTGACTTTAAAACTGGATTTGAAGAAAAACTGTGCAAAAACAGCCAATTTAACCAGCGGTGCCTAGTAGATACTGGCCATTGGAAAGTGCACGATGTTGTCTCAGCCCTGAATATTTTCCCTCCGTCTTGTAATTCAACCTTTTTAATATTTTTTCCATAAATTTTAGAAAGTATTCCTACCAGGGTCTGGTGCCCAGCCGAAGGCAAGGGGATTAGTAACGCGCCCTTAGTTGCAACACCCATGGTCATTCACCCAGGCTATTTGAAGTGGGTCATTGTTTCAGTGTGTGTTTTACTGTTAATGGCACGAGTGAACTTGGGTACAAACTGTGTACGTGTTGCCTATATTCCAGCGATGCACAAGCAATGTGTTTTGTAACCTTGAATATAGATGAAAGGATTGGCCTGCCTGCCACTGGCCCAGCTTGTTGTTGGCGATACATAAATTGCCGGACTTCATAAAATACTGTGGCTTACTAAGTATGGCCTATGTTTTGTGTGGTCAGATCCGCCTGGTACTAGGGTATGAGGTTGCATTCAGAAAAACTCAATAATATAAACTTGAAAATAAATGAAATCGGCCGTAGATGGCACTTAACCGATTTTTAAGTCAGCTGATAGTCATCTTGGAAGAGGTCCGTGTAGGTCGGAGCAAAACAATTACCAATGTAGTGCCCAGATCCAACATGGATTTTTGATCAGTCTGATGTCTAAGGTGTCTGAAATCACGTGATGGACATTTCAATTCACTAGCTTCATACCCCTAATTGACATAGCTCAGTCTTTTCTAGAGTTTCAGATTGTAAAGTTCCACTTGAAAAAGACCCCGGTTGGGGTCGAAAAATCGTGAATTCTGGAGATTGACTTCTTGCTTATTATCTGTTCATTGGAATCCCATTGCAATATAACTTATACAGACTTGTATTAAATTCAGGTGAGGGGACTACTCACGGGACTGGAGCAATTGGTCCACTTAGGCGAGGTGGTCCCGTTTTACCGAAATTGTCAGACCAAATGTGAAATACATGCATGTATTCCTGCCAATAGGCTACTTAAAGAACACTGTTTAAATTATCTCATCTTCTCACATGTCATGAAATACTAAGGTTAAAGGGAAGCGCTTAAATTGACCCCCATCTTCTCACATGTCATGTGAAATAAGATGAAAGGGCACCACTTGAATTCATCACATCTTATTCTATGTCATGGGAATAAGATTGTGTAGAGCCCTCTGTACAATTCCATGTCAGTAAGTAAGAACACAATTAACGTTAATTGTGTTCTTTCATGTGTGATTAAGGTGTTATTGTCAACTATTTGTCACCTTTGCCAACTTTGCAAGCTCATTTGAAAGCCTACAACTGTACACATACAGTACCCAGCATGTAACAAACATTTATAAATTTAGTGTAACTCAATACTAAAGTGATTATTATTCTAATGAATAATAACAGAAAATATGAAGTCAGATAGCTATATTTTAAACATTGTATGATATCGCTGTAACATAGAAATGAAGTATATGTCAAATTTTGCCCCAAATCCATCAAAATCACTGAAAATGCCGTTTTTATAACATATACTAATTGTCTCACATTCTAAACAGGCCTAACTGACTGAGAAGTGCCATATTTCTATCTATTGGTAACACATTTTAGGGCCTGAAACCGGCGAGAAAAAAAGTTAGCTGTATACAGGCACCTCAATTTGTAATACAATTCTGTATAAGCATTGCAGTGAACGATTTTAAGAATCTTAATTAGGGTATAAAGCTACTCAATTGAAATGTCCATCACGTGACTTCAGACACCTCAGACATGTCAGACATCAGACTGATCAAAAATCCATGTTGGATCTGGTCACACGAAATCGGTACGCAAAATCAGCCTGGCTCATGGACTAATATTGTTTGCAGGGCAAAATACATAAGTTTAGAGTTTACCTTAGACTAGTTAAAGATAATGTATCACGGGTATTTTCGCGCGCCACGAAAATCATTATTTATTTACGTTTTGTTTGTTTACCTCCAGTCTTTCTTTGTCTTATGAGTAATTTGTTGGTGGCATGCCCCTCTAGAAATTCTTTTGATACCGAAAGTATTCCATTTGATGGGTTGGCAAGTCCCTAAAGTCCAAAATAACATAATGTAAACATCCATGTTTACAAACATTGAATGTAAACAATGAAGTCGTGATACATTATCTTTAAGGCGGATTCTAGCATATGGGCCTCTGAGTTATGGCCGCTGTACACGATGAATCATTTTCACCAAACTTTTCCGTCTTATACTTATACTATTAAACAGTATAAGTATTGCTGTTATTTCTGTGTTCTCAGAGCTGCACAAGATGTAGGATGAATACACCACATACCCATGGGCATAATACTATGGACTGTGTACAAATGTGGCACTGTTCTGGATGAATTGCTAAAACAACACAGAGAAAATAAGCTTGAAGGAGTGTGAAATCCCTTGCCCTTCATGTGGTGTTTACCATAACCTGGGGAGCACTCAAGCGTGCAAGCTGGGTCGATCTGACTTTCTGAGTAATGTGGTGCTGGCACCCGATTTTTATAATACACCAGTGTGTACTGTATAATATAAACTAGATAATGACATGTGAAAAATATGACATCAACTGTGTTAATTAGGAAAACAAAGGACTTTTGCAAAATGTTTGAAATCAGCATGAAAACAGTAAAATAATTCCCTAACTTTTGCCACACTGAGAAAGTATAGATATTACATGTACTTGTCACTGATAAACAAATCAATCTCAACATGATTGTTTGTGAGGAAATATTTGCATAAAATGTGAGATTGATTCAACCAATGTGAAATCTGATCTGCAGACTCTGATTATTATGGGCCCTTAACATCGAACATCCCATGTTTCCAATGAAATTGCCTATAGGGTCACTTTCCTGCACTTGGTGGTCCGATGACCGTGAGACCAAAAATAACTGACATGATTGAAGGCGAGGGTCTTTATAAAACCATTCATCTGCACAGGCCTAGCTTGGCTGTGCTGTTTTACCCCCTCCTTAAATAGGGTGGAAAGGTGCGAAAATCTCACATTTAATGCAAATATTTCCTCACAAACAATCATATTGAGATTGATTTGTTTATCAGTGACAAATAATATCTGTACTCTCTCAGTGTAGCAAAAGTTAGGGAATTATTTTACTGGTTTCATGATGATTTCGAACATTTTGCAAAAGTCCTTTGTTTTCCTAATTAACACAGTTGATGTCATATTTTTCACATGCCATTATCTAGTTTATATTATAAGGTATAACATCTGAAATTTTTGTGAAAATCAGTCACCTGTAAGGCAATGAAAAATTAGTTGGGAAAAATGTTCCGAAAAAGAACATCCCCTTTTGCCATTTGGTGGCACGTGATCTCCTCTGCACCTGGCACTCAATGCTTGTCCGGGAACATTTTGATTTAACATTTGTTTGTTCTTCTGGTACATTCACACAGGTGAGCACATGGTCCATGGACCATTTCATTATTGTATTCGGTCGAACACTTTGGAAGATATTGAAGTTTGAAAAGTGGAATGTTTTTACGGTACAGCCAATATAGCTGGGCCCTTATTCACAATGCTGTCTAAACTTTACGGGTTGCATAATCTAATGATATTCATTTCGTCCTTGATTCCCCTGCGGTTATTTTAGTTCCACATGGTCATAATATTCTATTATGAACCACAATATTCTACAAAGCCGGAGACAGACTAGCGCGACGCTGCGCGTTTTCTTGTGTGTTTTCAGGCACCACTGAGCACTATATGCAGCGGAGTGCAAAAACACAAAAGAAACTGTGTCGCGTACGCGCTATTCTGTCACCGCCTTTAGATGTAAAACCTGTTCATTAACTTACATGGGTTGGACTACGTGATTTAAGGACTCACAATGGGTTAGAAAGAAAAGTTGATAAATTGTTGTAATAACAGTCATGCATTTTATCAGAAATAGATGCATGTATGAGACTTATCTATTTTTGATTCAACGTGATATGATCAGCAGATGTTTACATATCATATTGGGTCATATGAATAAAAGCTATGCTTTCACCTAAATTTTGGAGTACAAAATTAATGCACAGGCAATGCTGTACAAATATAATGTAAAATGCATTTGCTAGACTTTATTCATATGACGCATAATGTGGAATTTAATTCCAAAGTGCATCATCCCTTGATGCCCACATTTACTATTTGTGTGGCGGTCTAGGAAAACCTGTCGGATGTCGCATTTGAGTAAAGTGTTACTGGCCTTGATGAACCCGCACATTTCAATAGCTGAAATGTATTACGTAACAGGCAAACAACAGCAGATCAATGCACAGGCAATCTAAAAGCCCTTGTTGATCACTCAGCAACTTCCGACGGGTTTCCCTAGACCGCCACACATTCTGCTTGGTATGCAGATAGCCTATGTGATTCTGCTTATACCATATTTGTGAGTATGAAATGGGCTGGGCATAAATGGAGGGTTGTTACAATATCGGCCTAACTGTTAAACTACTGTTTGTTTTGCTTGTAGCTTACACAACTGATGCTTTGTACTGAATGATTAACAACTATGATGACAAAATTGCATTGCGCTTTACTAATTAGAGAGACGCTGCCAGATTTCAGATGCCTACAAAGACTCATCACTTCACCACAGAATTTCGCATATCCCTTTTCCATGTAGAATGCTGACAAGTTTGTGTGGTAGCCTATGAGTGAATTATTCTCATTATGTTCTACAAAATATTGTGTTTCTGAAATTTGGTCCAAAAGCCTAACCTACATGTATGCAAATTGAGCAAGCTTTTAACAAACCCGTTCAAACCACTATGAAAACTGACCACAGGCCCAGGAAACACTGATTCGCCTGGAAATGTAGAGTGACTCAATCAAGCTATACAAGGACATGTTCTTTTTTGGAACCATTTTCCCAACTAATTTTTCATTATGTTGCAGTTGTTTGATTTTCATGATAATTTCAGGTATAATATTTTATGATGTGAACTACATACATGAAAGAAAAATGTGACATCAGCTTCAGTAATTAGGAAATCAAAGAGCATTTGCAAAATGTCCGAAATCAGCATGAAAACAGTGAAATTATTCCCTAATGTTTGTTGCGCGTAATGGTGCTACATATCATTAATCCAAAAATCATTACTAAACATATGGGTTTTGCTGAAATATTTGCATAAAATGTGTGATTTTCTTCATTTCAGGACACCTATTTAACTGGGGGGAGAACAGAACAGCACATGTAGGTCTGTCAGGTTTGAATGGAATGTTGTGATAAAGATTATAGTCAATATCAGTACAACATGCATCAGTGGGATGTCGAATTCAAGTACATGTATTCCGTTTTATGACATAGCTTACATCACACCAACAAACCAATCTACTCACATGTCATGGTTGATTATGCATGTTGTAACTGATATTGACCATAATCTTCACTACAGCATTCAATTCACACCTCACAGGCCTAGATGTGCTGTTCTGTTATCCGCCCAGTTCAACAGGGATCCGCCCAGTTCAACAGGGTTCCCGAAATTAAGAAAATCACACATTTTATGCAAATATTTCAGCAAAACCAATATGTTTAGTAATGATTTTCTTTGATGAATGATAGATAATAACATTACTCTCCCAGCACAACAAACATAAGGGAATAATGTCACTGTTTTCATGCTGATTTCGGCCAACTTGCAATGTTCTTTGTTTTCCTAATTAATGAAGCCGATGTCACATTTTTCTTTTATGATTATGTAGTTCACATAATAAAATATTATATCTGAAGTTATCATGGAAATCAAAGAACTGTAACATAATGAAAAAAATTAGTTGGGAAATGGTTCCAAAGAAGAACATCTTGTGTCATCATAGTATATTTTACATGAAGTACCTTTGGTTTGAATGTTGTTAGGACGCATGAAATTGTTCTTGTGTCATCATGGTTGTCAATCATCCAGTACAAAACGTCAGTTGTGTAAGTTAAAGCAAATTGAAACAGTAGTTTAAGAGTTAGGCCGAACTTGTACAACCATTCATTTCTTCTCATCCTTATGCTGGTAGATGTTTTTTTGCAGTAGATGAGCTGCTGGTAGATGTTTTTTGCAATACATGTAGATGAGCTGCTGGTAGATGTTTTTTGCAGTAGATGAGCTGCTGGTAGATGTTTTTTGCAGTAGATGAGCTGCTGGTAGATGTTTTAGGCAGTAGATGAGCTGCTGGTTGTATGCTGTGTGATTGAGATGAGAGGAAGAAAATAATGGAATACTACTGTCTTGAGCTGACTGTAGATGTTGTTTGCATTATATGAGTTGATGGTATATGGTTTTTTTTGGCAGTATATGGGCTGCAGGTAGATGTTGTTAGCAGTAGATGAGCTGCTGGTAAATGTTTTAACTTTTATGCTGTGGTGATTTAGGCGAGGGGAAGCAAGCCAAGCCATGATGGAGTGAACTAAGAATCTAGTGTGGTTGTTTCCTTCCTATGATGTTGTTGGAGTATATATCATGATTCGAACAGACGTGCACTTGTGGCCCTGTAACATTATCACCACACTGATATCGTCAGAATCACATTCAGCTTCTACACAAATGACAAAATGACAAATACAAACAAATACTGTACTTTTTAAAAACAAAATTTGTTCTTTCCTTTCACATGTTTCAGCATTCAGCAAGTGAAGCCCAATTCAACCATTGGAGAGCTGAAAAGGGCAGGGAGGGAAAAACTGAGCGGCTTTCGTGCCAAGGACAAAAAGAAGGAAGTGTTGGATCTGTAAAGTGTAGATAATAGATATATGGATTGAAAAGGAGACAAGAGGGATGCAGAGGTGTATGGCACACTTTCGCTGGGTGAAAAGACAAGAAAAAATTTGAGACACTCATAAATGATTACATGTCAAACAAGTTCCAAGATTTGATGAGAGCTTTCAACATCATTAATGTATGCAAGGCGAGCATACATTGGCAATGACGACTGAGGCGACATACCGGTATACATCTTACTCTACAACACTGGGTTGGACATATATGTAGTTGCAGGAAGCATTATAAGTTAAGTATTCAGGATCACAAATTGTAATCTCGACCACATGCATAAGCGCATCATCATCTCATTCTTTCAGCTGTCCCCCTACTTTTAATGTCCCCCTACTTTTAATATCATCCTGGAAACGCCAGGACGTTACCCTCAGCGACACAAAGGACACAATTACACTAAAACTATGGGGAGATAACACAAGTGGTAAATGAAGGGCACGTCAATAAGAAGATCAAAATGGAAAACGTTGAAGTCGACGTACAGCAGCCATGTATTCATGGGGTGTATTGGCATAACACACATGATGGCATATACAAAAACAACCAGCGATAATTTTAGTCCTATCCACGGGAGAGAGCAGCATAATTAATGCAATAACATTACACAATTAACAGAGCAACTACATTTCGATGATTTGATTTCGTTTCGTTTCGTTCCGGAATTATCACTAACCCCAGACAACTGATTTTCTGCAAACAAGGGAAGGAAATCACTGTGGATGACATATACGATATGTTCACATTTAACTTCAGTGAGGCTGGTAGTAACAACAGGCAAAAGAAGAAAGAGTTGCAATGGCATTCTTGTTCTTTCTTTCAGACTGCACAAGCGGAGGTTTACCTGCGGGCTGTTTCATAAAGTGACTTTAACTAAAGATATCTTTAACCAAGTGGAAATGCGTTGAAGTTAATGGTACCATTAGCTTAAATAAGTCACTTTATGAAACAGGCCCCAGGTGGATGTAATTTTTGGTTTACATCAGCCTGCCAATTGCTGGTGATGGGAAGCTCTGCCTGCGAGGCATGCAAATGTTTGAAATGGCTGTTAAGTTATAGCCAGTAGTCGCATTGCTTTATGGTTGGTCATAATAGTGTAATGTGTGTTGGTCAATAGAATCCTTTAGAAAAGTATTCTTTTTCAAAACATCCATCCACTTTTTTGGTTGAAATATGGTCTATTCAACCAAATTTGGTTCATAAAAGTCCATAAACTCAGATTACCATGCACCAAAATAACCAAAAATGCACACACTCCATCAGAAATCAAGTAAGTTCCCACCAAACGATTCTACTTCAAGGTCTTTAGTTTTGCTTCTTCCCGCTGAACCTAGGTTTCCGTGGGCGCAGCCATCTTGAATGTGAGCGTCCCTAGCTGCCGCCAGCCGAACAAAAATGGCAGTGAAAGTTGGTAATGGACTTCGAAAATATCAAAACACAACCTGGGAAAAATTCTCCATGGAACATCAATTTTCTATTAAGATCAAACTGGAGGAATTCAATAGATACATGGATTGTGAAGATGATGATGATGATGATGATGATGTAGAATTGCTGAAGGAGGCCAAAGAAATACACTTGTAATTGTTATTGATGACAGCGATGGAACAACAACGAACCGATTTATATGCCACAATCACCAAATTCAACGATAGTACCCTTAACGAGTAGTGGGATAAGATGAGTGTCAACACCCAATTCCACTGCTGCTTCAGAAAGTGATAGTTTGAGCCTATCTACAAGCTGCTCAAATACTCAGCTGCCCATGATGCCTGTGCAAAACCCACCAAAATGTCGTTGCTCCAGTCCAGCAGTTATGCTCAGCAACGATTGTGAAATAAGTGAAAAGGTTTAAGTCAGGAGTGCACAGTGGGTTCTATGCATTAAAGAGATGGCAAAGGGAGTATAAAAAGATCCAAGACAATAACGTGAAACGACTGACCATGGACCACTATGAAAGAATTCATGCCATCTTGGGTCATAAGCCGAGTTTTAATCCAGCCATCCAAGCTTGATGTTCCATTTTTCAGCATGGCTGGGATCGATGGCTTAATATGAAGCACTACGAAGCACGTAAAACTCTCCAGCAGATTCACAAGGACGTAGGAAATAAAGGCAAGCATCTTTTCGGAAAAGATGGTGCTGCTGTGAATGTTATACACGCGTTGAGCAAAATGCGATACAAGAACGGAACCGGCGACCCCAAAGGTTTAAAAAGTTTCTTGACGGAAAGCAAAATCAAATTGTCCCTTCCTGTTAGAAACTGAGCTACAGAGTCCGAGGTATGCACGCACTGGAATTTATAACAATAATAATACTGACATGACTGGTAACCAGCTGATGCAATTATAACACATTTTGTAGTTTTTTTTTGTACTATTCGTTTGACACTCTTGGACAGGTGTGAAGAAGGTGTTCAGATTTCTCGTGAGGCTGCGGGGAATGAGTGGTCTTCACTTCGGGCAAACATGGTAAAACAACCACAGCCCTGACGCCCTAAAGGCCCGAACCCACTGACGCGTTTTCACGCAGCGGGAAAACGAAGCGGCAGAAAATGCTTTGTTAAAAGGCAGCGGACCGAGAAAATAACAAAGGATTTGTCGGGAAGTGATGAAACCGCGGCGGAAAAACGCGACAGTGGGTTCAGGCCTTAAAGCTGAACTTAATAGATATAAACCCCAAGCGGCAGAGGTAGAAATTACGAACAGCCACAAGGCACTTCCAAACTACCTCCGAAAACGATACACCCTCTCGGACGGTCACAGTTGGTTTCACTTGCCACCACGCTCTTGGACAGTAAAGATCTCAGCACAGCTGCCAAATGAGAAAAAACGAAAAATAATCTGTGATGGCACCGAGATTCGAACCCACAACCCTCTGACCGATTCGCCAACCTCTTTCTGTACGCGCCACGAAGACTGCTTGCATACAACGGCGCCGATCTACAATAAAGGCGCTGTGGTTTTGAAGATCTCCATGAGGAAATAAAGCGATCGGAATTGTCTTCATGCAAGCAAGCAGTCTTCGTGGCGCGTACAGAAAGAGGTTGGCGAATCGATCAGAGGGTTGTGGGTTCGAATCTCAGTGCCATCACAGATTATTTTTCGTTTTTTCTCATTTGGCAGCTGTGCTGAGATCTTTGCTCCCCAAGAGCGTGGTGGCAAGTGAAACCAACTGTGACCGTCCGAGAGGGTGTATCGTTTTCGGAGGTAGTTTGGAAGTGCCTTGTGGCTGTTCGTAATTTCTACCTCTGCCGCTTGGTGTTTATATCTATTAAGTTCAGCTTTAAGACTGTCCAAATCGGAGGCTTTACCGAAGTATGGCCATAATGGCTGCTCTGGTATTTCCTGCGTCAACTGCTTGTGAATTTTCCAAAGTCGCAATCATGTGTGTGAGCTTTATTCCAAACTCACTTCGGAACGAGCAAGCTTACCATTTCTTATTGTTTCGTTGAATGGACAGGCGCATGCCAAACTAAGCCAATTGATCACACTTCCTGCACCATTTAATAGTGCACAATGAAACCATTTACTATTTCGTTTACATCTTTTACGTGAGACTTATACACGTATCAGGGAAATAACTGAGATCCCAACATTCGACCATAGATTAATAACTCAAATATTGACGATAAACTACGTATTTTCTTAATTGGTAGTTGTGATTTACCACATCTAGTCAACACGTCTGTTGTAATGAAAACCGCTACTTTTCTATCCAACATTGTATCCTTATACATAACTGATCATGGTCTGTTCTACAGTTAGTGCTTATGGCGTTAATGACTAATCACCTGTATGGAGTAGGTGACAAAACTGTGAGGCGGTCTAGGAAAACCCGCCAAATGTAATATTTGAGGAAACTTAATGTCAATACAATACAATACGTTGACATAATTCGCTGCTACCTGGCGGAAAATCAGGAGGAGTGGGACAGGGATCTCGCCCTCTTGGCGGGAGTGATTCGCTCGACACCTAACCGTAGCACAGGCTTCAGTGCCAACTTGATGATGTTAGGACGGGAAGTTCATCAGCCCCTAGATCTATTTTTTGACGCAGTCGCCCCTCCCGGGCAACCCCAATCGGTGGGGGAGTATCTCCTCCGACTGCGGGACCGGATGGAGTCTGTGCATGAAATCGCTAGGAGGCACTTGGGCGCGGCCTTCGCCCAAAGAAAAAGGGACCGTGACGTCCAGTTACGTCACCGGTCCTACGATGTCGGTGACATTGTCCTCCGAAGGGACACATCAGGGCGCCCGGGCCAAAGCCTAAAATTACGGTCGCCCTCTCCCAGGTGCTTTTTCGCATCCGGGGTAGGGGGCACAGTCTGGTTGTCCATCATGACAAACTAAAGCCATGCCGAGATAGGACCCTCCCACTGTGGTTGCGCCGTGAAAGGCACCGACTGATGGGACCGGAAGGCGAGTTGGAGGGCGAGTCCGAGATGCCCCCCGC
>NMRB01000735.1:112107-128203 GCA_002633025.1 Notospermus geniculatus
TCGACTCCTACAGTACCATTACTCATGAAAAGGATAACCCTGGTCATTAATCCGATGCGCCCGTAAATCGTGAAAATTAGAAGTCGGACTAAAGAATCTTCGGACTAGTGAACCTTCGGACTAGTGGACCTTCGGACTAGTGAACCTTCGGACTAGTGAACCTTCGGACTAGTGAACCTTCGGACTAGTGGACCTTCGGACTAGTGAACCTTCGGACTAGTGAGATGTTCCCGGCCTGCATGGCCGATGGAACAAAGCTAAAACCGATGGTCATCTTTAAAAGAAAGGCCATGCCCAAGGAAAAATTTCCAAATGGAGTTTTAGTGCACCCAAAAGGGTGGATGGATGAAGAGGGCTGCTTGTTGTGGAACAAGAAGGTTTGGTCAACAAGACCAGGAGGGGGCGTAAGAAATGAGAAGAGCTTGTCGATGATGTGAAGGACAATTTGCGCAATCGTCACAATACGGTATGTGGGAATGAATCAAACTTGGCAATCCAAAACGTTCTATCAACTCTAAAAGTTTGGTCAGATGGAGATTCTGTCACTGGTTTTATTGTTCATCAACTATGAGATGAGAATTGAAACAAGCTTGGACAGGGAAGCACTTCATTATTTCCAGGCGGTGGAGAGTGATGACTGTCAGTCCAGACTTTCTCACTCCAATCCATTGATCATGCTTGAAGCTTGGAGGAAGTATAATTCCACCAAGCTTGAAGTGACTCTTCTTTATATACATTTCTTCCAGAATGCCTCCAGAACCCTGCAACTTGAACCACGCTGACCCTTACCTGTGCAGACAGTGCGGTAAGCGGTTCTCTCAGAGATCTAGATTAAGCTGCCACCATGCTGAACCTCCTGAAAAATGGAGACGGTACCCATGGTACAGTGTGATGTTTGCGACAAGGAATTTAAACGAAAGGACGCCATGCAACAGCACAGAGAGCGAATGCATAAAGTTACTACCCCGCAACCAATATATCACAGTGAGCCAATGAGTGGCACTCCCCCCGCCCTGGCGGAGTCCACGACAGAAGAGGAGAGTCACATGGAGGTACCGCCTGCTGAAACGCTAGAGTCATCGCCCCAAAGGAGTGTGGCGGCGGATTGTCAGGATGAGGGAGGGCCGGCCCCTGTGCCCTTCAAACCGATGTATGTCGGGGTGGCTCCTATCCTCAGTTGGCAGGAGGCCACCCTCCAACGCAAAAAAGAACTGCAAAACAAGGTGGTGTCACATGTACACCCCAAATGGTAGGAAAACGGCTGAGACTCGGTCAGTACCATATATGGCGATGGTAAACGGATAAATGAAGAAACCATTACCACCACCAAAAACACTAAAGAGAACTGTCATTGCCTGCATCCATGGAGAGAAGGCAAAAGACAGGCTCTCTTGACCGTAAGTTTCAAACCTGGTTGAACAACATTTCAGTTGTCAGGTCAATTCTCTTTCCAATACCGGTACTACTGTTCATGTGTTGCCTTTTGTCTTACAGCGTTCATACCTCTCTACAAGAAGATGTTCAAACACGAAGATACCACCCCTAACATGCCTAATGAGGATCTTCCAAGAGTCTCCTTCCACATCAAAAACACCCTCAGTTACCAGGAAGCGAATGAAGCAGTTAACTCCCCTCAAGATTGGACCTTCTGTCTGCTCCAAAGGCTTGTCCATGCTGAACTCTCATCTTTCTGTCATAGTTTGCTTATTTGTGCAATGTATTCCATAGCACTAACACGAAAATGCCATACCGCAGAACATCTTATTTCCTCGGCCCCTTTCTAATCTATTTCATAATGTTATAAAATTAAAAGTCAGTAAAATAAAATAACATTTAGTACCTTTGTTTTCCTTTGAAATTTTGGTGAATAATTCTCCATTGTTACATAAATCAATTCGTTATGATTCATTTAAACCATCAGTACCCTGCGAGTAGTCCAAACAATCTCCGAACCCAAACAGTTTTATGTTATACGAGGGGTCACATGAAGGAGATACAAATAATAGATATGAAAATAGAAACGGGTTTCTATGGTGAAAGTCATCCGTCCTTCTTCCAGATTCGAACCCACGGACCCTCGCATGAGGCATCAATCGCCAGCACTAAGAGGTTGAAAAAGAGGTCAAATCAAAAACCCGTATTATATATCATGTGACCTTATTAGACGTAAAAATTTGGCGAGGATCCGACCAACGGTTCAGGCTGAATCGCACATAAAAAGCTTTCAGTTTTGGCCTCCTGGTGGCAGAATTTTCATGGCAAGCTACCTTAACCTTCCTTTTTATCACTAAATTATTTACTCCAGTTAATCAAGGAAACCTAACAAAAGTTGCACTTCCACTACAAAAAAGCCGGTATTTGTCAGCTGTTATTCTGCTTTCATTACAGAATTGCCGTGTTGAATAAGTCCGGTTCTATTAAGTGCGGATCTATTTAGTTCGGATAGCATAGCCGATCATACTCCGAATCTAAATTAGATGCGGATCACCAGTGGTGTTTCTGTAGTGGAATGGCAATAAGTCCGGATCTATTTGTAGTATTATGATCGGCTGCAGGTGGCTTGTGACATAGCGCATGCTCGAAAGTACCAGAACAATAGGCACCTTCACTCCAAGTATCGCCATCTGTAGCCGAGCATACTAACTTGAAATCCAGTAGTTCGAACGGCGGGAAGATTTGAGCTGCAACAACTTTTACCATTTACCACTATCAATTTTCGAAAATTTCTCTTTTTTATCGTTAATTGGAATCCGCAACATCCATAGCTTCAGGAGAGAGGGAGCTCACGTATCGGATTTGTTGATTTAAAGAGGATTGAGTGTTTTTTATCGGACTGGTGAACTCCGGTCAGCCAGGCGTAGCGTGACCACGCAGCTCTGCACACGGACGGGGTCACGCCGTATTGTATTGTTGCGTCAGGCCTACGTTGGATTACATTGTGCTGCACTCCGCACATAGGGTAGTGTAGTGTATAAGTCGTGTGTATTAAGCATAAGTCGTGTGCTTTAAGTAGTAGGCCTGCACTTTGGCTTGCTGTGTCGAGACGCGTGTTATCGGGCCGCGGATCGGTGTACAGAGGGGAGTGTTGTGCAGTCGGTTGTGGGAAACAACTTAGGATAGTGTAGGGTAGGCCTAGTGCATTGCGGATAGTGTATAATCATGACGCTCCAGCTCCGTGTGCAGATTCAGTGGTGGTCAGCCACGTGTCTTAAGTAAACAAAATAAACGAACCGTGAGCCTCACCCCAGGGGTCAACTCTTGATATCGCAGAGAGAGTTCAGCATAGTGTTTTAATTAGCAGTGTGACTATCTCATGTTACACTAAACTTCAGTTGGCTGGGCTATGTAGGAGACAGGAATAGTATATCAGTGAAGTGTTATGTCATCCATGCTGGACTCTGTACCTGTATGCAATACCGTACACTCATGTAGCCGTCTGGTATGTGCTGGCTGTGTGTGAGTAGTTGCTCTGCGTTCAAGTGTAGCCTGGTCTGATGAATTAGAAATGGTCTAGTAGATGATGGGGAGTGAGTGAGTCTATACATTCATTTTTAAGCTCAGATGTTTGGGATGTGATTTCCATGACTGAATTAAGCATAGGCCTACTTGGAAAAAAATTCATCCTTCCTACTGTCATGAATGTACATGTATTATTTAAAAAAATGGAGATTTAAATCTGACGGCCACCATCAACCATGACATTCAGAAATATTCTAGGTATAGCATAAATATGCAAATTAGGCAATTTTGAAAAAAATCTGTCTTTTCGAAATTTGACTACAGTTCGGTGTATCCCCCTTGGTTTGTACGAGGTATAGGACGAATCGGCGACTAACTTTGAGATGAATTCTTCTAACTCATTTATTAATGAATTATGTTCTGAAAACACATACAAGAGCAAATAAGTACAAACGACTGACATAACAGAAGGGCCTAGATTAAAGGCCTAATACACTTATACTAAGCTGAGTTTCTTTCAAGTCATTCAAATGATATATAGACAAACAGACGCCATAGGCCTAGTTATTTACCAACGACTGACGAGACAACCGCGAAGACAAATGAGATGAGATCAAACCCGAGAAAGGAATCGTATAAAATAATGGAATTGAACTGTACAGTACCTGAAGGGTATGTCATCTCAAGGTTAGATTAATACTTTGTAATGTTTATGGGAAAGCAGCAAAGGTTGAACCTGCCGCTTCTGAATCTGATGCTTCTGGCTTGTGACGCGGATTTGAAAANCCACCTCCATCGGGTTGTGCCACAGGCACATTGATGGGGAAGGATACATTTTCTACAGAAATGGCCTTCCGGGACCTAAAGGATTCCATGACGGAAATGAACAGCACAATGCGGTCAATGGGAGAAGTCTTTGCCGCGTTGGCGGCGGAAAAGAGACCCGTGCTTACAGGCAACTCCGGGCCACGGCGCCCTCCTAAGAAGAGGAAGGTGCATGAGATATCACCATCAGAGGATGACGGCGACGCCGATGATGACATGTCCGACAATGAGGGAGATGTTGAGGGCCTTTTTGATGCCCTAAAGCCCAGTACATCTGGCACGGACCCGGACATGAATCCCGAAAATAAGGGACATTCCGACCTCCTGGCGGAACTTGAGGCTGCCCTCGATGACAATGATCTCAAGGGGCCCCAACTATCTGACAAGTTGGCGAAGATAGTCAACAAAAGATTCGAACAGAGAATGTCGAAAGACGCTCTGAAGGAGAAGCTGGCAAAATTGGAAACACCAAAGAACTGTGACAACCTAGTTGTCCCGACTGTAAACACTGAGGTTTGGCGCCAGCTTAACACCCTGCAAAAGAGGCAAGATTTACGGCTTGCGAATGTGCAAACCACGCTCATTAAAGCCACCACTGCTGTGGCCAGGCTGATTCCCTTATCACGGCGCACACTTCCAAAAACAATAGTGCAGCCCCCGACATGGAAGGCATGATACGTAAAGCCACCAGTACATCACCAGTATGCCACCAGTGAAACACCAGATTGCCACCAGAACTACCATCAATCCACCACCAGAATGCCACCATATCACCACTAGTCTGCTCATTTAAGTTTTTGGAATGCCACTAGATCACCACCAGTGGTGGTGCAAATAGCCACCAGAAAGCCACCAATCAGGGACCAGACTATCACCACTGGGCACCACCAATTTGCCACCAGAGGGCCACTAGAAAGTCACCAATCTTCGCTCTGGGAGACAAGTGGCGATGGAAATAAATGATGGAATCGCTGGAGTTTACAGAGAACTCGCTTATCAACGAGGGCGAAAGCTTAGAGTTTTGTACTTGAGGTTCTGGGTGGGGGTACTTCGGATGCCATTTAGAAAGCGTTGTCTAAGTGTTTGACGAGAGCTTCTCACCTCGGGTTCTGACGACAATGAGGATGAAGATAGGAAACCCAGAAAGCGGGCTACATGTAAGTCACCTCAACGACCGGCGTCACCGATACAGAACCTCTACCCTCAGATATACATAATCCTGGCACAAATATGCAGGGGATGCCTTGTAACCCTTACCGCGGTGGTTATGGTTATTACCGTTCTTATAGGCCATATTATCGGGGTGGATGTGGTAAGGCAAGGGCAATGGCCTGTTATTTTTGTGGAGAACACGATCACCTGATTAAACATGTTAAAGATTGTGCTAAAATGAAGGCTGTAGTGAGCTACCCTCCTCTGAGTGGAACTTGGGGGATTTGAAAACCTATCATGTCTTCTTAATTGCTGACCTGTCAAAGCTACTGGCTTGGTTTCTGATTGACTGCCTTTGGTCTACTGAAACCATGTGCCAGGAAGTCACTGTCTAATGAAATTGTGGTATTTCTTCTTTGTATAGGCACATGAAGAAATACCGTGAAAAACTTAAACGGGAACGTCCTGATGACTTACAGAAAACAACTGAATCTGGAGAAGAAAAGAAGGAAAGCATTTCGGGAAAATATGACTGAGGAGCAGAAGCAGAGGGACACGGAAAAAGCTAAACTATGAATGAGGAGAATGAGGGAACGGAAGAAGCAGGCAGCAGCAGCAACAAACAACTCTTGTGAGAAGCAGACCACGGAACCAGTGCGGCACACGCGGGCAAAGGAGGAACAATTGAAGGTCATGCGGGAAAGAGCAGCAGAAAGAAAGCGTAGATGGCGACAGAACCTGCATCCCCAAAAGAAACGCAGGATACGCGAAAAAGATGCAGCATATAAACGACAGAAAAGAGCAAAGTTGGAAGGAAGTGGCAAACCACATGAAGCTGTGGATGGCTCTCCATATACATGTAAGACCGACCAAGCACGAAGGCTGGCTTTATCTTGGGCACGCAAAACTCTACCAGCTGAATCTGCCAAGGTGGCAGAAGTTTTGAAAGGTCTTGTGCAAACAGCAACCCCGCGAAAGGACTGTCTGCGAAATGCTGGGATATTTGAGGGTGTTGATGCAGACCTGAAGACTTCCATTACGAACTGTGCCACCGTGGGGGTCACAAAACGAAGCAACTTCATCCATGCTCTATCTTCTCAGCTGAATTCAGTGCATGGATTGAAGACGAAGACATGCCGACAGTTAGGATTCCGGCGTACAACAATCATGAAGTATTCTAAGCTGGCCTTTGGAGAATGGGAGAGGAAGAAGCGCTCTGACACAACCTCTGAATCAGCACAAAAATCAGTCCTTGCTTTTTTTAAGCGGCCTGATACGTCAACAGAAATGCCCAACAACAATGAACAAGAAGGGTGTCAAGTCAGCATCTGCAAACCATGTGTTACAACGAACACTTGCGGCTACTCACAAAGAATTCAATATCGCTCATCCAGACATCAAGATGTCGCTGTCAACATTTTCAACACTACGCCCAACAAAAACATACTAACACAGGACAAAGCACAGTTGTATCAATGCCTTTGTGAGTATTGTGCCAACATCGAGTTGAACTAATGATGGACTTTGTGTGATGCATGAATAATTTTCTGCAGAGTGAGACACAAGGCGCACACTGGTACCAGGTGCAAGTTACCATACATCCAATGATAGCATATTTCCAATGCCAGGACCCCAACTGTGATAAACAGAATACCACCATCAGAGAAGCAATTGACATCATTTCTGATGATAATGCGCATGATGCCAATGCTGTCCATAATTACCTGCAGGTCGCCAAGTGTCACCTCGTCACTGTTCGTGAGCTCACAGTACATCGTTTGATAGCATTCTCCGACAAGAGCCGAACACCCTTTGCTGATCTTTTTTTGCATCGGAAGACCTGGGCATTGAACCTGTAGAACGTCATTACTTTGCTTCCCGCCATGGGAAAAACCCCTGTGATGGAGAAGGGGCGTCCTGAAGAACTGTGCATCCCTGGCAGTGCGGTCTGAAGCAGATGTCAGCATCAACACTGCAGGCGAGTTTTTAAGTTTGCAGTCACCAGGTTTACCAGGGGTACCAGACCCGAAACCCTGATTTATTTCTTGTGTCAGTTGTGCTTTGTTTTGGATGTAATTATTCAGTGATCTGATGTAATGCGCGCAACTGACAGAAAAAATTACCTAAATTTACAAGTGGTCTTAAACTTTTGCACATGACAGGAAAGTGATTCTGCCCAAATTTCGTTAAGTGAAATTTAACTGAGTATAAACAAGTTTGTTGAAGTTCTGCAAGTCTCCGATAACTCTGCAGCGACATGCTTCCAAGAAGTGGAACCGAGCACCAGATGTGGCAGCAATGTCATCGTTTTGAAGACACTAGATGTTCCGGTTGTTGATTTAAAGTCTACTATAGAAATGGTAGTTGATGAGAAACCTTATGTTGATGCTGGAAACCCTTGCAACACCCAAAAGTCCATTAAACCTAAGAAAATCTGGAAGGAGCACTTGGATTTCAATGTCAAATGTAATCTGTCAATAGACACTGCGATTACCTCCGTATCACTGCGACCTCAATCCCATAGAACTAATGTCAAGGGATATGTGGGGAGAAATAACACAACTTTCAAAATAAAAGATGTTGAGAAGTTGTGCCGTGAAGGACTTGCCCGAATTACCTCCACTGACTGGCAAAAGCACATAGAAAAGCTTGAGGACGAAATGTGGGATGAAGATTGACTTCTTACAGAAGAAAGTATTGAGAAATTCATTATTGAACTCGGAGATGATAAGTTTGACAAGTGAGTGATACAGCAAGTGAACATGACTCTGATGAGGATTATACAAGTGAAGACTCAGATTCAGATTTAGGAGTACAACCACTAGAATAACAAATGGGAGGGTTAAGGTAGGCCACTTGATCATCAGCATGTGCTCGGGCATCAACTGCCAGTTTGTGCAACTAAAAATACATGTAGGTCACTACCTGTTACTGGCACAGATTGTGGCAAAATTATATTTTATTAAATTAACATATTCACGGTGTACAATCAACCTTGCCGTACAGCTACGGGAGAAAGTTCCGGTCACATACGCTTGGCGAAGCTGAGATTCCAAATTACTATAAATACCACTGCTAAGGGCAAAATGACAGTCCTAGGTGAACGAATACACTATAAAAGGCATGCTGCTGTAATATCTCCCAGAAATTCGCAGGAGAACGCATGGAAAATCGGCAATTTTAAAATGAGCTGTACGGCTGCGGGAAAATTAGACTTCTCCCGTAGCCGTACAGTTCATTTTAAAATTGCCGATTTTCCATGCGTTCTCCTGCCAATTTCTGGCAGATATTGCAGCAGCTAGGCTTTTTTAGTGTATTCATTCACCTAGGGTTATCATTTTGCCCTTAGCATGGTATTTATAGTGATTTGGAATCTAAGCTTTGCCAAGCGCATGTGACCGGAACTTTCTCCCGCCGCTGTACGGCAAGGTTGATTGTACACCGTGATATTGTCATATTTTATTAAATTAACCCAAAACTAGTGGAAAAATAGTGCAACTGCCCATTACCACATGCTCGTTTACAGGTCGAAACACCACCTCCAACAAACATCGAAACGCAGATCATTGCCATTGAGACAAATGAAGCTGGACTGACAGTCTTAACTCAAAAAGAGGATGATGAATATCATTTTTACAACATCTCCTGGGTACTTTAATCAATTATGTGTCAATAGTCCTATATATGGTTCTGATCACAGCACTGTTATGGCATCCTTAATAAACTTTCGTCAACATGCAGCGCTGACTAAGGTCAAACACAGGAACCAGTATAAATGGATTTTGGGGAGTAAAATAATAATACTGACAAGGAAGGAAAGCCTGAGATTTTACCCAGCGAGATGTATATTATTTCAGACTAAGCTGACACCTTTGATTTGCATACCCTGTCCAATTAATAAAGTATTCCACCCTCGAACGACGAAGTCGCACTGTCATGCCACCGATATGACCCAAATCCCTAGCCAAATGCATCAGAACGAGGCTCCAGCCGGGATACCCTGAAATCTAAAAATAGTACGTGGCCAGGCCAGTGCTGATTGGCTGTAAAGCAACACGCCTGCAGAAGTTTTCAGTAGCGGTTATTTTGAAACTTTGTAGTACCGTAGTTCAGTGCTGTTCAGTGCATATGTTTGTAATTCTTTCGTAATTCGTAGATTTTTAATCAGAAATGAATTCGTCCTCAGATGTGTGTAGCTGGTAAGTATCTTCTGTTATGCTTCAACTTTTCATACAAACGCTGTAAAATAAAGATGTAACGTATTATGTAACGTGGCATTATTTACATCAAACCCCTATAAGGGGCAAAATTACAATTATACTAGTAATTTATATTTTGTAATAAAAAGGTGAATGAAGTGTTTGATAGTTGTTTTTCTTATTGCTATTGACACAAAGAAAANGAAATCTGCCCTCCCCCCCCCCCCAGCCTCGCCCTTAAAGCCCTTAAATTTCATTCATTCCCCAAATGGGCCCGCAACTGAATTTAATCCAAGGAAATGCCCTAGGTCCTAGGAATAATAGCCATGCAACTACTTATTCCGTTGAATACAAAATAAATGGAAATGACAAATTTTCATTCCTTCACTTTTTGAACTTTTTCAATGTTGGGATGCAACTACGCCTCATTTGACGATTTTCAGTGAAAAAATCTTTTGAAAATCGCATTTCATTTATGAGGTATATCAACATTTCAAAATTGAGATATTTGATAGGCTTCCTACCGCATGCTGAAAACCGCTTCAAAATTGGCCCATCCATTGCGGAGATACATGGACTAGGCAAACATCAAATCTTATTCAATAAATTTGCACAATACTGTAAGGATATACCGTCCCTTTTTGTGTATGTAGCGTGAATCATTATTTTCAGCGAAATCATCTTTTATCCAATTGCGAAATGTTTTGTATTGTAGATCATGATACGGACAACCCTGCAATACTTGCTGAATGATGTTGATGATCCCAAGGACATCATGGGTTGTGGAGTTTTATCATGCTAAACTGGTATCGCAACATCATCACAGTCTTATGTTTCGGGAATGACCGCACCAATAATAACATATAATACTTGTACATGTATCATCGAAAGGATGCCGAAAGACCACAAGTAAGTCGTAATAATTTCATACCCCTAGCCCAACTATCATATCTACATGGATGCATATGTTGCATTGATGATAGGCCTACCTATGAATTCAGGCACCGACTTCAATTTTCAATCTTTTATCGGTATTTTGATTTAGTCCTAAAACTGCAGACTCACGTGGTGTAGACGTCCATTCTTTGCGAAAAAAATTTCTTTGCTTAACAGCTTGAAGGAACTGTCTCGTTTGGCACTGCTGCCAATAAACATTCCCCTGAGTGATGTGGAGCTTTGAATGTGGACCAAACGATTGCCAAATCTTCCGCTGCAGTCGGTAAAATGGTTGCAGCAGGAAACGACATCGACGATGTCACTTCATTTCGAATTTTCATTTTGTTTTTGTGTTGACCTCAGAATGGAACAAGTGAAGGAATTCCTTGGTATGGAGCAACAAAGGAGACCCGAAAACATCCTATATTTGGGAAAGGAGGTGAAGGCAGATTTGGCAGATAAAGTACTGATGTAGACTGGGAGGGTTAAGCTCGGAAAAAAATTAGATATACATGAATCATGTGTCACTATGTATGTTGAAGAGTCCTCAATCACATAGTAAAAGTCCCCATCAATCCCACTTGGGGAAATTTTTTACACGCTTTTTAAACTTTATCGTTGGCCCCAGCAACTGAACATTATACAGGAGAATGAGACCGGATGTACAACTAACTTTTGAACGGTTGGATTTACACTCAATAAATGTAATACAAACAGATAGAAACACAGTGCTTCTTATTCGAAAAAAAACATGTTTTTTTTGTAGTTTTTAACTAGTCACGTAACTAGAAACGACATGTTTATATTTATGTATTTTGGCCCATTTTGTGTTAATTTACATAATTATGTCATTTCTTATTACATAAAACAATTAAAAACATGCCTGTATGCTTCTAAGGCACCACGTTTCTATCTATTGGCAATACATTTATGGGGTGTAAATCCAACCGTTCAAAAGTTAGCTGTATTTTGGGTCCCCATTCTCCTGTACAAAGCTCAGTTCGTGGGTCGAACGATAAAGTCAAAGGTGACGTCAGGAAGGGGTTAAAATGACATGTTACCCTATTATTTCACAAGTATAACAGCCAGATTCATATAGGAGACATCCTAACGAACAAAATGATAGCCATTTTGTCTTATTATAAGACTATGGAAGGTATCTCCTGTTCACAAGGCCCTTTTGCTGCCTTGTCTGCTCCACTAGTTCAATGGAAAGCCGCCCTCACTGTTTTTTGGTTTGGTTAATTAGAGATTCGGAGGATATTACATGCTTGGTGTCCATTTAGCCGATACACTAAGGAAAAAAAGACAAATCGCCTTAGTTATCTTTTAGGCAACTGCTGAAACATTCAGGGATGAAGCACCGATGAGAACACCTAAAGAAACCACCAGGACACTTGCAAGGCTCGCAATAAGGAGGAACAAGAAGCAACTCCAAAAGGAGACCGGCATAAAATACGGCCCAAAGAGTGTTCTATTGGACATGATCAATCATCACGAATGAGTGTTCTTGGTGAAACTTAAATAAGCTTTAGTGTAGAAATACTTTAATGTTAAAGCCTCAAGGTCTTGCACCTTACTTGTGAGTACGGTCATGTAAAAACATGACAAAGCTCTGTTCTTGGGTCCAATGATAGTCAGTTCAAAATATTCAAACCTTAATAAAACATTTTCCCCAAAAGGGATTCATGGGAATTTTTAGTATGTGGTTTCTCGCAGTATGTAGGGCCTATAAAAATGACAAAAAATCGTTCATATCCTATTTTTTTCCAGGACAAGATTGATCTCTCATACCAGTCTAACATGTCTAATGGGCATAAAGCATGAGTTAAATCAGTGACTATCAAGCAGCTGAGGCTTTGATTTCCCGTGAGCATTCCGCATTAGGACGATTCCCACCACAAGTCGACCCTTTCTCTATAGGGACAATGACAACAACATGTCCATTTTGTAATGCACTTCTTTTCAACAAGTAGAACCACAATTGCTGTCACAAAGGCAAAGTTCAGTTACCAAATTTCAGAGACAACATCCGCAGCTACAACAGCTCTATGGCGTTCGCATCGTTCGGAGCAAACATTGTGTCCCCACCAGGCCATGGCCCTTACGCCTTCAGACTTCATGGACAAGTGTACCACAGGTCTGGCCCACTTCACCCTCCGCAAGGTACCACCCCATCCTTCAGCCAACTCTACATTTTAGACGCAGGGCAAGCTTTACAAGCCAGGATGCAGCAACCTGCGAATCAACATTGTCTTCCAGATGTCATGTCGCTCCTGCAAACGGTCCTCCAACGAACCAACCCTTATGCCGCCGGCTACAAGCACATGAAAGAGGTCAAGACCGAACAACTTCACCTAGCACATCTGGAGCCATGTTCCCGAAGCCATCGTCAGGTTAACGATGTCGTTAAAACTGGGAAAATGCATAGCGTAACGACATCGTTAACCTAACGACGGCTTCGGGAACATGGGCCCAGAATGGTACACCACCCCCTACTGTAACCATGCACATCATGAAAGGCGGTGACCAACGCCAAAATAATGACCCAAGACAAGATGAGATAGCAGTTGTCTTTTCAACACCAGATGGCACACCTCCCCATAACAGGGACATCGTTGTGCATCCAAAAGACCAACCAACGACCCCAGCAGATTAGTCACCTGTCATCCAACATCGACCCCCATGGTTTACCCCATCTTCTTTCCATTCGGAGAATTAGGTTGGCAGTACGACATGCAACACGATGAACAGTACATGTCAGCCAAAAGACAAAACATAACCTGCCTGCAGTATTACGCCCATCGCCTATCAGTGAGAGAATCCTTCTGTCCCATTTTTCACGGAGGCAAACTTTTCCAACAATATGTTGTGGACACATATATTCGTGTCGAAGCCACACGCACAAAGCAGAATGATTTGCGCGTTGAACTCTATCAAGGCCTCATGGACCAAATCAACACTCAAACTGAAATGCAAGGTCTCCAACCCGGAAAATACCTCAGGTATTCATACCCTAGGAATAAAATGGAGTGATTTACTTTGATCTGAGATGTAGGCCTAGGGGTCATGGTGATATTGATGTCACAAAGGTGCTGGGGACTTAACAGAGGTTTTCAACTTTGGGGAAATCTCGGAAAGTACTATAGCTATCTTGTTGAGAATTTCATGGTTGACACTATGGTCCATATAATTGATCCTGACGTAACATCAACCAGCTCCTTCTATTGTTTCACCACTTTCTGTAATTAGTGGTTTACAGCTCTGCAGGGGAAAGAGGTCATTAGCAGTTCGTTTCAAAACATCATCTGTGTACTGCCTGGACTATTTACTGTTACATCAGCCAGTAAAAAGTGAAGTTTTTCAAACAGGGATAGTTGAAAATGCATCATTTTTACCGTAAGATTTCTCAAGTTTCAGTTTTATCCAAGGGCTGCACTGAGTAGCGTTTTGGCAATAGGCCTAAATAGCTATTGTACAAAGGGGAATGGACTGACCAATTCTTAAAGAGGGGACACGGTTCCCCGCCTATTACTCCATAATGCTGTAACAGCTTGTAATGGTTAAATGATTCCTCCATATCTGGGCCTTTTTGAGTGTCTCTGAAAACAGCTGAAATTAACAGGGGCAGGTCTCCTTTCCGTGTGGTTACTTTTCCAAGCAGTGTGTCTAGTCAAAACATAACAGACATGTGAGGTCAGTGTCCTTAAACTTGTTAAGAGTTCACTTGACATTATTCAATTCATCACCCTTGCTCCTCCATGAGTGGTTAGGCCCATGTATTGTTGTTGGCCTATTAGAAGATATGGTGCTGTTCTCACCAGGTTCTGTGTCACGCAGAGTGAAGAAGAAAATGGCAATAGACATAGTATACAGGTTTCCAGACTCATTGGAGGAGAGAAAAGTAACAGGTGAAAAGTTTGGGAGTGGTTTCCATCAATTTGTCAACAAATCGAGAACAGGGTCCACAATGAGAAGTCAAAAGTGAATAGAACGATAAAACGAGAGGCCGCAGAAGAGAAGTAGAACTGTTCCACGTCTACCCCAGATGGTGCGCCCCCTGTCAAGTCGGTTGGTGCAATGAACGTCATTGGGAAACTTCCCAAGGGTAATGATGATGATTCTTCTAGAACCAAACAAGAAAAGCTAAAAGCTCATTTCGAAAAAGTGAATCGGGATTGGCATAGTGTGATGGAATTGATGAAAGATACTTCGTCTTATTGTCTTCAGAGGTCAATGATAAATAGTTGTGCTCAAGCTGAAGAAATACAGGAGTAGCCTTATGACCAGAAAAAGCATGGTAGCACACATTAATATGCTTACCGAGGTTAACATCGAAAACTCCTTTGAAACGTCGTTAGAACGTCGGAATAAGGGTCACAGGATATTCACGTTCATGTGTTCTTCTCACAAGAAACGAAACAGATCAGCAGCGACAGATCACGACATTGTGGAATTCACGACAGCCAAGTGTGGACAGTAAATCCTTCGTATCCTGGAATCCTCTTCGGATTCCTCATCCTTGCCTACTTTGAAGAAGCCTATACCACTCTTTCAGATTCTACGGTGTAACTATGTCAGTTTGGTGCTAAAATTTTACTTTGATTCTGATCACATGTACTTAAATTGAACCCATCAGCTGCTGGCATGATAATCGAAATAAGAAATAAAAACAAAAATATCATAAAAAACTATATTTCATACGCTGCCTCTCGTACTGCATAGAGTGCGTTAATCGGTCGGTCCGTGAGACCTGTTCGAATGGAAAATTGCTGAATATTCAGGTTCAGGCTAATTATTCCCGTGGATGACGGGTTGATCAGTCGTGCTCCAGTCAATTTCATTAGTGCTCAGACCTACTCGTCTGCATTCATTGCTTGCGTGAATGACCACCGTGTCACATTTCTTCGTTGTCCAAGGCCTACTCGCTACAAGACAGACTATAGTGCACCAGCAGAAAATTCATTTAAATTGACATGGTGTTGTATGGTGAGATGCGTAGTCAACTTAACTAGGCCTAGAACGCGGATATTCAACGATTTGCCATTCGAACAAGTTTCGCGGGCCGACCGATTAACGCATGTTATACATTGTATTTACGCACCCAATACATGTAATACCACACTGGAAAATAACAGTTTTCAACGGCATATAGCGTGTACTTGAAAACATTTGTCTGTACGGCACGTTCAGTTTTTTCGCAGCAGGTAGACCGATAGGACCAAGTTTTTCTGTACTGGCGAGATTTTCGTGTTTTTTTCTCATATTTTTGCTGTTTCGTCCTGTGCAACCACTTTCATAATGGAGCAGAAGGAGGTTAAGACGCTCATAGGCCAAATGTTTTCTGAAGTAGAGGGTTTGGTGAACAATTTGCGTGAGGAAATGCCCCCCAAGTAGCCACTGTCTCCGAAATTAGAAAATTCAAATTTCAGGAACCGCCAAGGCTCAGGTGGAGCAATTCCGGGCAAGTCAAAGGATCTCTGACAATCTGGAGGACGCCCAAGAAGCTATGAAAGTGGGGCCGA
>NMRB01000735.1:131598-168882 GCA_002633025.1 Notospermus geniculatus
GAGTTTACGATCAGTTTGCGACTTGTTCACGACGGCAGTCATCAAGGAATCACAAACTCATTGTGAACTGATATCGTTAAGAAACAAGAAAGGGACATATTGGACTCCATCCATCCATGACAGCTCACAAGACGTATTCTGTCAAGTCTCCTCTCGATACCGCTGTCAATAGGGCTTCAAAGACAATGGGTGAGGTCAAATCTCATAGTTAAAGTTGACACCAAGATAACCCCAGGTTAACCCTGAAAAAATAGTAACTTGAACCCCTAACTCTGACTTCAGTTCTGCGCATGAACATTTTGTCAACGGAGGAAGTCATTGACAGCCCAGATCGAGCCAATATTTTAAGTTGTCAGTGAGATGTGTTGAGGCCACGCATGACCTGACTGAAGCTTTTCATTGGATTATTGAGAATTTGGACCAGGATATGCCGAGATAACTGATCTTCTGTAAAACCATAAAAGGCAGCAGTGCAGTCCACTTGATTCTGAAAGGTTTTGTAGATTCTCAGAATACTGGAAGTAACTTGGTTGCAATGTATCATTCAAAAACACCAAAAAAGTGCAGGATAAGATTCGAAGTGACATGGCAGAGGAGAAGGGCAAGATACGGGTATTGGTGTACACCAATGCCGCAGGCATGGGTGTAAACTTTGCTGGTGTTAATAGTGTTGTTCACTATAGACCTTCATCTGAAATGGACACATTCCTACAACAGATTGCGCGGGCTGGCTGGGATGGATCAAAACAAATTTTGAACCGTCAAGGCGAATAACAAAACGTTCAAACTTGAACGTAGTAAAACTAATGGCAACAGGCTCGGGAGAGAATCACTGCTGAAGACTGGCAATCAGAGGTATGTAATTACATTTTCCCGATATTTGCTGGTTCACCCAACTCGACGTCTAGGCCCAGTGTGAAAGGGGCTACAAGGGGAAGGAAAGTTTGCACCTCCAAAGGAAACGAGAGGAACAAATGAAACTGGTTTACCATCCAGCAACCTCTGAGAGAAAGATGCAAAAGAAAGATCAGACTTTCAGGGGAAAGTGGAGAAGAAAGTTAAGTTAGTCTTATCTAACGAGGATAAGGATTTGGTTGGAGAGCTGTCCATCACACCAGAACTCATTCAGTCTGATCCTAAACATGAGGAAATGTTGTTAATTCAGGAAATGTTGTTAATTTGATGGACAATGAAGTTAACAACTTCTACTTCGTCAAGGCTGGAGTTATTCCATCCATGATGCCTATGCAGCATATAAAGTCCATGTATGTGTTTCAGCTGCAAGTGGTTATGTTTATGGTATGTATGGAGGACAGTAGCTGCAAGTGCAAAGCATCCGCACTTGGAAGATGCAGCCATGTTGCAGCAGTTTTGCTGCTACTTTGTAAACATGTGGAGGAGAATGCGTCAGATCCTCTTGCATGTCCAAGCAAACCATGTGAGTGGAACCCGGGGGGGGGGGGCAAAGTCGAGGAAGGCCGCAAAGGAAGTGCATAAAGCAACGTACAAAAACATTTAACTTGAATTTGACCCACGACAAGTTGCAATCAGAAACATTACTTCTTCCAGTCATATCAACCAATTTGTCAAGGATATTCAGCGCTGTAGTATGAATGAATCGGACGGGAAAATTGTTGTTCCAAGCATGTGGGAGACACTACTGGATAGTCTGAGTACAAGAATTAGGAACTTGAATCCACGAGAAGGGACATTCTGAGGGAGTCAGTTGATCAATTGCTCAATAATCTCCAGCGTTTCCCGGACTAAGTCAGTTTAGTGCCCAGGACACTCGGCCTGACACTGCCAGAGTGATTCGAGCGTTTGGAAGAACGAACGATTCTTCAGGCCTTTATATTCCCCCAAATTAAGGGCACCCAAATTTGAGTCTTGTTTTACATTTAAATGGGAATCTCAGATGCCTGGAAATGGTGTCTTTTATCTTCTATTTTCAAAAAAATTTCTAACGAAGGGGGACCCCTTCGAACTCCCCCCCCCCCCCCCNCCCCCCCCCCCGCTTGCTCTGCTTGCTTTGAGTTGGACAGTGATGGGAATTTGAAGCTGAGGAACTCACATGAATATTATTACTAGGTACACTTCCAGATGGCGATCCTGGAACGTCAGCGGTGTGGCTTCATGCTACTCTCCAAAGGGTAATTCAAACATTGAACGGATATACAGGGATGATTCCTTCATTTGTACAATGACGAGAAATGCTGTGGAACAGTGGCATAGAAACTAGGTTAGTGGGAAAACTGGTGGAATAATGTTGCCATATTGACGCTTGAAATAGTGATAACTGTCATAGGGACTGCTGTCATAGGGAAATGTTATGCCCCTTTAGAATGTGTAACGGTGATACGTAAGTTACCGTTTGGGACTCTAATGATGATAAAGTACTAAGTAAGAACTTGAATTTATTATCTCACTCAATCAGTAAAGATTACTTTACTTTACAGATCTTTCCCCTCCAAACCAACGTCAATTGGAAGAAACGTGACCTAATTTAATACTGATGATGATACTTCAGAAATAAACGTTAAATTTTGGAGCAACCAGTCAAGCATTATTCTTGACAAGAAAGTGAGGATCGAAAATGTGAAGGCACACCACTACGTCGACAAGGATGGTGAGACGACATTTTCATTGGCATCAACATCTGAAAAAACCCATGAATGTAATATGGTACCGTCTTCTCCGTTCTCCCTGCTGACCAGACCGAGTGCTCACCGCCTTTGTCAACAGCGAAAAGAACGTGAACTATGCCTTCGAGAAGGGCCGGTACTGCATCCTGAAAAACGGCTCGTTGATTGTGGAAGACAAAATCATCCGCATAATCGACAAGCCAGATGTAAGATATTTGACGTATGGACATTAACACACCTCGTACCGGAATTTGGCCATAGGAGACGTAGTGTTGTTAGCAGACTCTGTTCCACGGAATCAGTGGTTGATGTCAAGAGTCGTTCATGTGGACATGGATGAGAAAGGCACCAAAAACTCAGAACTTGTTCGTCCAGTCACAAAGCTCTTGACGTTATTGGAGACAGAGTTGTTATCGTAGATTTCTTGTCAAAACGTGCCTTAGAAAGGTACAAGGAGGCAGTGCACCAAATTTGCGAAAATGCTCTGCTGAATAATGAGAGTTTGCTGTCAGCATGGCTTGAAGTCTGTTCGGGGTGGACATTCCAATGGAATTATCTGAACTAGAGGATGACTTCTTGACATCGACACCAATAATGTCTGAATAACTGAATAACTGAATAATGAGAGTTTGCTGTCAGCATGGCTTGAAGTCTGTTCGGGGTGGACATTCCAATGGAATTATCTGAACTAGAGGATGACTTCTTGACATCGACACCAATAATGTCACAGTGCATTACATTCGTGTGGTCATGTTCGACCGACTGAGAACTATAAAAGAACAGATTCCAAGGACAAAGAAGTCGGCTCTCAGAACAAAAACTGTCATCCTTTCTGAATCGAAAAGAAAGAAACAAACTAAATTGATTTTCTGACTGAAGGAATTCCCACAAACTAAATAATTGAATGGTTTTATATTTGAATTGATTTCTCCTGTATGCACTGTCTTGTAGTGTGTTAAATAGGAATGGCGAGTGAAGCCTTTTCCACACATTGAACATTTGAATGGTCTTTCACCTGTATGTACTCGCCTGTGAGCCTTTAAATGGTGTTTCGCAGTGAAGGCCTTCCCACACACTCAACATTCGAATGGTTTTTCACCTCTGTGTACTCGCTCATGAGACTTCAAATTGCCTTTCTTGCTGAAGGTCTTTCCACAAACTAAACATTTGAATGGTTTTTCACTTGTGTGAATTCCAATATGATTTTCGAGGCCGCTACGATTACCTCCTCATCACTGTAGTGGGTCACAGGTTAGGTTTCCATTTTGTAGACACCCTTTCTTCGTAGATCGCAGCACAGCATATGAAATATTCCTCCATGTATGATACTGATTCATACTTTTCCAACCAAATCATGCAGGAGACGAGAACTGTGTTCTTTCGAAGACGGGATAAGGAAGGGCCAAATATTTGTTGTCATTATGGACCTCAGCGCGCACGCAGGGGTGACTGACTGACTTACTCCCAACTCAAGTATCATGGAAGATGAGGAAGAGGCTATTTGGATATGTTTGTGCATAAAAGAACATGCCAAAACTGCCGCAAACAGATACAAGATACAATGTAGACGAGAATTTGAATGAAATGATGAAGTGTAGCACACCTACTCTCTGTTCTATTTTTACAAAATTATTCAAGGATGTAATTCTAGGAACAGGGCACATCCCTGAGGTGTGGTCTATTGGGGTTATCAAACCTATTTATAAAAACAAAGGAAGTGTGGATAATGCAGACAACTATCGAGGAATCACGCTGGTCAGTTGCCTTGGTAAATTTTACACGGGTATTCTGAACACAAGATTATCGAAATTTTTGGATTCGAACAATAAGTTGTCTGAATGTCAGGCTGGTTTTCGTGCACGTTACTCTACCAATGATCACATTTTTACACTGAAGAGTTTGATTGATCTGTATTTGAGTGCTGGACGCAGACTGTTCTGCTGTTTTATTGATCACAAGAAGGCCTTTGACTCTGTATGGCGAGTAGGTTCATGGAGAAAGCTGCTGGACACTGTAGTGTTCGAATTTCCCGCTTGGAAGCATTATGATGATGTCACCATTCTATGTGTAATTTTGATGACATCACAGACCACTTGCAGGGAACATGAACAGTCTTTGCGCATAGCTCATTACGATGGTTCATCCAAGTATGTTAGCAGCGTCCCAGTGGCGTCGTCGTTTTCTTGGGAGTTGCTTTCTTTGTCTTTGGCAGTTTCTTTTCTTACCATACCTTGGTATGTTGGCAGGTTTAAATATGTTATTTAGGAGTTTTGGGAAATACAAACCCACTAAATTGAATACTATCGGTATCAAGAATTTCTAAAGGGGCATGCCACCAACAAATTACTCACAAGACACAGAAAGACTGGACACAAACAAAAAAAAGTAAGTAAAAGAAATAAAATAAAATAAGATAAACGAAATAAAAGACAAGTCTACAACACTAACAGCAGTCAAAACCCACGTTGCAAAGATTGTTCACAGCAGTAACGCAAGTAGAAGACAGCTTTTCAAGTGGCGAATTCCAGCAGACAAAAGGAGAAGGGTTCACTAGTCCGAAGGTTCATTAGTTAGGAGGTCCACTAGTCCGAAGGTTCAGTAGTCCGAACCAGTGCACCTCGGACCAGTGAACCTTAATTTTCGAAGGTTCACTAGTCCGAAGGTCCACAAGTTCGAAGGTTCAGTTGTCAAGAAAACTCTCAATAAACCCCTAAGTTTCGATGGACGAATTTCAGACCTTAGTGAAGGAAATCCAGGCTACAATAAACAACAGGCCACTCATGTATCTCTCCTCGGACCCAAAAGAACTTAAGGCCATTACTCCGAACAATTTCATCTATGGACATGATGTCTCATTACTGCCGAATGAAGACGTAGAGAAGCCATTCGATCCATCATATGCCAGTCGGGACAAACTGGAAAAAATGGCACACAAACGCGCACAACTCCTGGAAAAGTTCCGAACACGTTTCTACGATGAATATCTCGCAAGACTGCGGCAACCGCATCAGTATGAGCTGAGGAAACAAAATGCAAGCGTCGACACCATGACGATTGGCGACATAGTTCTCGTGCACGACAAAGAGGGATCAACGGATTGAGTAGGTCAGCCCTAGTTCGCACAGAAACTGGCAAATCGAACCGTGCATTCGGAAAATTGTAGCCTCTAGAACTCAACGTGGACGAAATGATTGATCAGGCCAACTCTAAATCCCATGATCAGGACAAAGAGGCGAGGGACAGCCCAAGGAGGTCAACCACAGAACTAACCAGGCTAAGGATAAGAGAAAGTCTGCCGATAGGACGAGACACAATCTCAGCAGTCCGGTTCATATAAGGGAAACAACATGAGTAGTGCATATGTTGAAAATGACAACTTGTCAGCTGGAATTCTAAGATAGCCCTGCCAATTGTGCTGGTGAGGGTGAAATGTGCTGATGGTGGCCCAGTATGCCTTGTTGGACTCCAGGTCGGCTAACACTTTCTGCTGGGAGGAGTTGTTGAGACAACTGAAAGTCAAAGGTCGTGAGGTGACAATGTCGCTTACCACTCTGGAAGGTCAGGGGAAGGAATCAACGTTGATGGTAGCCGCCTTGGAGGTGATGAGTTTGGAGAGGGCTCATTATCTATCCTGTGGACAAGCGGACCTCGGAAACCCTGATGAAGATCATCACACGTCACGTGGAGGTCGGCTCAACGATTTACACACATGGATGGGATCCATATCGGCAACTTAATGAAGCGGGATATCGACATTTCTCTGTAAATGTATATTTGTGTAACGATCCTTCTGCATTTATCCAATATGTGTGTGGTACCTTTCTCAACAGAATTAACCAACATATTGATAAGTCTGTTCATTTCTGATGGCCAATATTTCTTTAACGGAATAAGGGCAATATGACGATCACGCTTTTTAAATTTTCACTCCTTTTGAAGGTGATCCTCAAAGACTCTTACAAAAAGATGTATCAGGAAGTAGGAGGGGAGAAGGAGGAAGTGGTCCACAACAACCGCATTGAAGAAGCATGGAAACATAGTGTTTCAGCTAAAGCGGAATAGAAGGGCGCGGCGCCCTGCCTTGCTTATGGTCCGCCCTACTGCCCTTTTTAGCCGGAAAAAACGCCCTGCCCTAAATTCTGACCATCCCTGCCTTCTCTTGAAGGCAAGAATGCCTTTTCTGCACTATAACCATGCCTTTTACAACTAACTCATGCCTTATAAAGACAGACCTGCCAAGGGTGTTCTATCAGCTTGCTTGAGGTCTACTACGATTTTGCTGGAGAATGGGTCATTTTTGGGATGCAATGCTGGAGGTTTAGAATATTTCCGAACACAATTTAAGTCTGAAGATTTGGCTTGAAATTGGATGGATTTGAAGTTCATATTCGACTTCTTCGTCATCTGCATAATAGTCACGATACATGTATGGCCGCATTCATGAAATTCACGTGCGGAGTACTCTATATCTGTTGAAGATATTGCTATCAAAAGGGGTAGACTAAGTAGAAAAACTTGGAGCTTTATGACACGCATGTTGCTTGATCTTCAAAATCTGACATTTCTTGGGAAAGTGATCCAAGTACCAGTGTTTGTTTCAGCTTATTAGCTAATTAGTATGTTCTAAGACGCGTCTCATTCAATTCCTTTTGACTGATAGTCCCGCTGGTGCCTTCATTTTCGTCATATAACTTGTATACTTTTATGGTATTTTGACATATTTTGTTTACGTCTGACCACGTTCCAAAAATTCACAATGCCAGCTGGCCCATAACTCGTTTTCTGGGTGGAGTGTCATCGCCACAACGAGTTGCGGCAGGTTCATCATCGTCATGACCATCAGAGTATAGTAGCTACTGTGCACCAGCTTGCTGTCCGTCAGAGTTTGCCTGTGATTTGATGATTTTGGCGCCAATCATGATCGTCTGTTCCGCATGATTCAAATAAGGACCGATAGATGCCGGCGTGTATTATAGTCAGTTTTGAACTGAAAACCGTTGAAGTTTTTTTTTCAAGAAATTACGTTTTGCCTGAATGCGTGAGAAAGCACTGACCTTGCGGGAGTGCGGGAGAATGGGTCCAAATGCGTGAGACTCCCGCGAATCGCGTGAGACTTGGCAGGTCTGTAAAGATCGTTGATCTGTGTTCAGTACCCTCAATCCAATTCCCGCGCAAAACCCAAGTCGCATCAACGTCGAGACGGCACCAACAGCCTGAACCTCACCTGCAGACTACCTCAAGTGTACATGGCAGTGTTTAGAATAGGTGCCAAATAAAGCAGCCGAGGTTGGTTTAGTTACATTTCCTGCCGTAACTGGACTGCCATTGGTGTATGTGGCGCTGCGATCAATATCAATCGAATCGCGTAGGAAACGTCAAATGAACGAAATACATGAAACACGCCGACAAGAAAAGGCAACCAGCAAAACTTCATCAGGCTGTCGTTAGTATCAGTCAAGTATTACAGCAAAATCCAATGGAATGTTTATTTTAAGAGGTGAGGCGACGTACCACTTGAATCGATTCAGTGTGTATGAAGGATGGCAAGAAAAACTTTAGTCTCGTGCCACCAGACTCTGCAATTTTCAATTTTAGAGTCTGGAGTACCTTTTGCTTGTAAAATCCATCATGGCGGACAATCTACCGCCGATGACGTAGAACACAATGCACAATCAAAGCAAAAAGTATGCAGCGTGCGAGTAAAACTACAGTATTTTGTACCCCTCGCTGTTCGGCCTACTGCACTTTTATAGCATAATTCCCTCTCCAGTCGAAAAATAAATAAACTTGCCTGAAATTCCAATGAAAGACACTATAAATTGACTTGACAACACAAATTTAGGCGATTCACCTCACTAATTTTCACGCTTCAAGTTCTCTGGGCGCCGCCATATTCCCCCTGTTGCCTACGTCACCAAATTTTGAAACTAGCCAATCAGCGAAGCTGACCTCATTTCAAATCATCGAAATGAGGTCACTAGGTCGCTACAATGAGAATTGCGTTCCGTGCCAGACCCTCGGTCTGACGACCTCGGAGTATGACCGAGGGGCTGGTTGCGCGAGACTAGAAAAACTTTGGGTAGAACCGCGACTTCAGCATTTCAATCTGGCAGAGATCGTTGTATTTCCAAGTCCATTTCTCCTAAACCTTTGCCTGCATACTTCAACAATTTATTTGACTGTAATCCAGAAAGTGTTCTCTCTCCAGTCATACCAAACTACTTGAATTACTGATCTTACTTCAGACCACAGGCCTTTCGGCCGCATGGTATTGACGATCTTTTTGGCGGGAAAATGCAGAGGACCGTGGATCTGATACTCAACTGCATTGAACTTTCAGCTGATAAGACAGTCTTATGCAAAATGGTTACTTGTATTGATATTGGGTTTTTACAAGGGATTGGCATTAGTCGTGGTTGGAAATTGTCCTGTTTAACCCTTTCCAACCTGACCACATTGAAGTTTTAACCCCTTGATCACTATGACTGTAATCAACTTATAGGCCTAGACTAGCAATTATTTGCTCAGAGTGAGCATGATCAGCATTCTCCATGAAGTTTTTACAGTACATACACCTACTGTTGTGATTTAACCCTTTGATTGCCGAAGCAGAAAATTTCCATTGGTGCACCAGCTATGCCCAAAGATAAGGTTGAGGTTGATCTCAACTAAAACCTCAACTAAGTAATATGATTTGCCATTACAATTTGAGGTTGAGAACGACTTTGAGGTTAGCTTGAGCACGAAGTCGACCTTAAGTATGACTGGTGCAACCGGGCCTTAGTGTCAGACATGCGTCGTGACCTGATGTGCCGTGCCGTGCCATTGGTAGCTGAGAACCAAAGCAGGGCATGGGCTATCATGGCACCCTGCCCTTTTGAGAATGGAGGCCTCTCTGCCCTGCCTTTTTCAAATCCTGGCTGAAACACTAAAACATGCGAAGGACCATTTCAGATGAATTAATGGCATTGATAACTTCTTTAATCCAGAAGTGCTTCATCTCCATGTAATCGATCAAAATGCCTCTCGCCTGGCAATGTCATGTTTACTGTGTGGCATACCTGGATGTTGAAACCGTTATTACTCCATCCCCATTGTGAGCTCGACGTCGCCAAATCTCTGATTTGTGCCATTTAATTTGGCAAAGGGTGCCACGCCCAGGATTAGGCCAATGTCGTTTGCATGTGTATTTCCAGGTACGTCGCTGAACAACATGGAAGCTCATTTCGCCAGAAATAGACAGTACCTTACTATCAATACTCACGGTATTTGTACAGATGTCCCAAATAAGGTTATGGTGTCAAATCAGCCCCTAAATTGTTCCAGACACTAAAGTACCATGATTTCTGGGATACCAACAAGCTAATTCAATGATGTCTTCAGGGGTTTCATTAGAAGCCGGCGACCGGCGAAATTGGGCGTCTGTTTCGGCCGTGATCGACGGCTACTTCCCGCCAAGGTTTAGAAAAAAATTCTGCTCAAACATTGTCAAAATGCCCAAACACGCTTCCAAGTCGCTTGTCTTTTATCAACTGACGAATAAAACATACAATTCGCAACATGCCATGCCTCTGGACATCTTAAATTAACGCGTTCCGCCATGTGCTGTGTCTGGTTTGACCAAGCTGCTTCCGACTTCGCCTCTTCGGTAGTGTTGGCGCCAAAACCAATGATGACGCAAGCGCATGCTGTCCAACAATGGCATCGCAGCGCCCCCAAAATCCTCACTGTGGCCATATTGTGAAAAACTCTTTAGTTCGGAATTCGGCCAGAGCGGGGATTTTGGGGCGATGCGATCGATTCCTCGCATGTGCGCGGAAACGAACTAGAAGCACGTGTAGGGCCGGGCAATTCAAAATTTAGTGACTGGCTCGCTGAAGTAAACGATGCAAAGGTACCAGTCCGGAATAAAAACAAAGACTGAGGGTTAGTTTGAGCAAAGGCAGGGCTAGGCCTACATGTGATGGTGGCAAATAAAATCAAGAATTTCAATGTTTTTTTATCTTGATTTTGACAGAATCAATCATAACATGAAGCGCTTTCAGCACAGTATAAGGGTGGGTTTTTCCCCGTTTACGGTTCGGGGCGACAAGTGGAGGTGTCTCCTGCTACTTATTCAAGGTCTCCTGCTACTTTGCTGAAATTGAAAAAATAATGAAACCCCTGCGTCTAGTATTTGAAAGAGATCAGGCATGGGGCATAGGGAACAGTCCACGAGGCTGTTTACAGGCAGTCTGAACGAGCTGTCAAAAAGATATTCATCCTGTTGAAGATGACGATACGTCTGCCCGTATAGGCCTAGTTAAGGAATGCAGGCTGTTAAACCCATTACATCATAGAAATGTCTGCGAATTACGAGGAATTTGCATTGAAAACTGAACGCATGTTTGTTGATTTTAAGGCGGATTTTGACAGTGTTTGGCATACCGTAAAATGGGGCTACTTTAATTGCCACCCTGGAGGTTACACTGCCAGGCAAAGATTAAAAAGTCCGAATTGCACTCTTTTGTTGCCCATAAATATTTTCCAGTGATTAGAATTTTTCAGTGTTGTATATGAAAAACATAGTTAAGGTCAAGTTCAAGGTCGCAGCAAAAGCAGATGGTGTGAAAAAGCTGCATCCACACATGAGTGATAGAAGTCATGGCTGGCAGGAATCCTGAATGGAAGTGAACTGCAAGGTAATATTGATTGTCTAGCAAAAATTCCCATAGAACAACATGTCAAACCCTTATCAAGTTTTGTAAAAGAAAACATTTTATTTGGCATGACGTTTGTGGTAGGCTAACTTTGCAATAGAGCTGTAGGTAGTATCCATTCTATGGGCTGAGTCCAAATGGACTGAGTAACTTGGACCGAGTGCCAAAAGGTGAAAATGCCAGAAGCAAGCAGTTTTGTAGATAATATGAAAGGATAATGCTTAGGTATTGTTAAGACTCGTACTCCCCCTCATTTTTTTCCCAGCAAAAGCGTACGAAACCAACAGAATAAGCAGAAAAAAGCGAGTTTAGTGAGTTGCGTTCCACTTACCCAGAAGTGCTGATTCTAAAATGCAGAATGTTATCGGTATTTCCGGGCAATATCGTGGGGACGAGGTCAGCCCTAATTCGAGTGCAGAGCCCGGTTGCACAAAACTCACGATAGCGCTAACATTAGTTTTGTGCAACCCAGCCCAGGGCGGTATTGGATCTGGGGCCATATGCATAAAACTACTTAAGTACGAAAATCCCAAGGGATTCCCTCAAACCACCACTAAAGTGGAAATCTTAACTTAAGGGAGATGCAGAAAGCTACTTTGGAATAGTGAAAGCCTCAAAATCACCCTTAACTCTAAGTGTGGTCACAGTTCCCTTAACTGACTCCTTAACTTCACAGTTGTGGCAGGCACAGGTTGGAATATGCTATCCATGCTGTTTTTTAATGCATGCTAGCCAAATAGGCCGGGGAAATTATGTGCTAGGCTAGGGTGGGATAACATTGAACTGTGCCAAGGATTTTGATTTGACAGACTATGTATCCTCTTTCTGTCCTACCAATTTGGTAACCTCTTTTTTGTTTTCCACCGTTAATAGCCACTTTACACAGTTCCTAACATACTAAAATGTGCATTACAGCATTGCCTGCAGTCATGTTCATGTACATGCAGCCTACATTTGAGAAACCTTCCTTAAGTATAACACTCAAGAAATCTGGGAAACCCCTTGAATACTGAAATTTCATTGGCTGACACCACAATTCCTGGAAATACTTTAGTTAAGGGTTGCCCTTAGCTGAGTATGCCCTTAGTTTGTTTTATGCATACACCTTAAGTATGGCACTTGGTAAAGTGAAATCCTTAGACTTTAAGGGTAAGTTTTACACTTAACTTAAGGAAGTTTTATGCATATGGCCCCAGACACCTATCTACATGCACGGCCCGTTTCACGTGTGTATAGGAGCAACCTTTGGAACGAGGTTGCAAAATTCCCAGCATCGTATTCCATGAATCGTTACCTCGAAAAGGCGTGGCACATGACGTGACGTCGTCATGTTTTTTTACTATTTATAGACAGAGTGTGGATCGCTATTGGGTTGATGTAACTTGGGGATTTCAGGTTGGCTCAGGAAAGATCAAAATTTTATAGTTTTGTTTTTGTTAACACTTTTCACGTTCTACATATTGAAGATAACCATTTCTTACCAATTTATGGTGAAAACATTCATTATTATTGTATTATACCATTTTTGGCACTCAGTCCAACTAACTCAGTCCATTTGGACTCAGCCCATAGAATGGATACTACCAGAGCTGTATGGGGCTACTTTGCCATGGTGGCGAAGTAGGCCCGGCATAATGGAAACATAGGTAATTTATTTATGTAAGGGCTCATATACATGTTACTTGTACAGGTCATCCTATAGATGGCTGCAGTGTGTAGGACTACAGGATTTTGGGGTCTAATGTCAAGGAAAATATGCACATATGACACCTGTAGCAGAGTCTGTTCTTATTATCCGCTGAATCTGCACTAATGCATGCATTGGGTTGCACCAGGTTGATTTGAAGACTCGAAATAATTTTTGAGTGTACCTACTGTTGCGTAATTTGAGAGGCACTCACAACAACGCTGACCAGTCTGCAACAGGCAATTAGATTGGTAAAGTCCGGATGGATGGTGCTCTTGATCCCATGTACACTCAGATCCTGTACGTATCAATCTAGTTGTGATGGTCTCTAGCTCCCACAAACTGGAAAAAGCCACATTCTATCGTCAGGGGTTCAAATACATCGACTTATCTCCAATGGCAAAATAGATTTTGCTATCAATGTGCAAGGTAGTTTAATTTCCATGCCACCAACCATGCCAACCGGGNACACATTACCAGTGAGTAATACCATCTCTGTGGTAATGCCAAGACATATATGTGACACCAACACATATGTGCCACCATGACATATCTGTACACCAAGACATATATGTGCCATCCACATTCTTGAGGTCGGACCATAGGAATGATCTGTCATCAGAAGTATCTGTCTATCAGGGCAGGAAGTTGGTTCAAGAAATCCAACCTGACTCTTTAGTGAAATTCTCCAGCTGATGCATCTATGCATTTTCTCAGAAATTGGACAGAAGAACAGATAAAGCACAAACTTGGATTTAGCTATCATACCATCGTGGACTGGTGTATGTTTTGCCGAGAAGTTCTGGAGGCGAGTGTACTTAAGAGGAGTGAGAAAATCGGTGGTGAGGGAAAGATAGTTGAAATTGATGAAAGCAAATTTTGTAAGAGGAAATATCAGCGTGGTCATCACATCGAATGTCAGTAGGTATTCGGTGGTGTCGAGAGGGGAGACCGATGAAAAATATTCATGGTTCCTGTAAACTCTCATACCCAAGGTTCTGCCCAGAACGAATGTGATCAGTGATTACTGGAAAGTTTATGATACACTCCCACAATATGAATATATGCACTTGAAAGTTAATACATAGGTCGTGACACTGGCGCATACACAGTCACATAGAATGCGAGTGGTTGCACACCAAAAAGAGTTTACCGTTGTACGGAGTCAAGGAATACCATATTCCGTCTAATCTCGGTGCGTATCTCTAGAGAACGGCAGTGCGTCAACCAATCACAGGGGAGGTCTGCTCGTCTGCTCTTCAAGCAATCGCATTGGGATTTTTCATGGTATTTCATTTTGCGTTTTGGCTTCCACTCCAGGGAATTTCGCTTCGTAAGTGTCACGGCCTACTTCTAGACGACGCCATGTTTTTGGGTGGTATAACTGTTACTGCAGTTTTAATGCCATCCAGTTCAGTATGCCATGATCATTGATTGACAATACTTTTATCTTTATAGTACCTCCATGAACACACAGACGCTGTACACAGGAGGAGGTCTGCTACATACACTCCACACAGCAAGGACACTCGCTCAATGGGGTAGACCTACCCACGTGACAAACTGGAACAATAGATGGTGCAGCGAGTTTAAGACCCGAATGGAGAAAAAAAAGACATGACAGGTTAACACAGACTGCGTATACGCAGCTTTATGAAGTCATTCAAGGAGATTGACATATAATCAGAACTAGGACCAGGAGTTGACAAGAAAAGATACACCTAAGCCAAAATGATGCGAAATGCCAAGACCAAGATGCTTTTCTGTATTTCTGCTCAGCAGAATCCTTTGGCAGAAGTTCGTCAGAGCAGCATAAGGTTACAATTTTCGCAACCAGACAAATTACAGGGGGCCTAGGGGTGCAAATTTTTATTGCTAGCCCAGCCTTTCCCATGTAATTTTGTCGGCAAAAGAGTAATAAGATATATATTACTCTAAATTCCCACTTACCTGTCCCATTCCTGAACTTGGAAAAAATGACTAAGTCCGAAGTTGAAGATAATAGGGTGGGGGTATGGTGAGAAAAAATAATGACCTGTCCACTTTATTGTCCCACGATCTGAAGCCTAGCCAAGAATGACCGCGTGCGATAACAATTTGAATGGGGTGATGGCCGACATGACTTGCCGGTAAGTGACATAACAATGTAATACAAGTTGGACACTGTGAATGTTGATCTTCTATTCAAATTTTATTATTATCAGGCGATTGGATTGGATTGGATCAGATTTGACGCCGACTATGATCAGTTTCAATGTGTGTGCACATTCAAGCCTTGGAAAACTGCTATCAGTTTCATGCGCTTGACGATCCGCGAGCAAGTATGAATTGGCCCTTGTACTGACAAGGGAGCCGTATTCTTACAGTTGAACCCTTGATCACACTAGCGGCGCGGTGCGGTGCGTTGAAAAAAAGCCAAGCGGTGTCAGTTTTGACATAGCGCAGCGCGGCGCGACGCGGTTGCATGCGGTGGTCATGATTAGCAGAAATAACATCATTGACGTCATTCAAATTGTGACAAATATTACAGTATCCTCAGCTCACGCGGCAGGCGATTCGACGCGGAAAAATACTGCAGGAGCGGTCGGGGCGGTGGAAATCGCTCGTCGCGCCCTATCGCTTCTTACTGCATCGCGTCACACCGCAAGTGTGAACAGCTATAGGCTTAACAATGGGGCGAACCAGTCGCGAAAAATTTCGCATCGCATCGCACCACGTCGCATAACGCCTGCAGTGTGAACAAGGCTTTAGTCATGGAGGTCGTGCACGAGGCCAGTCTTTTGTGCTGACGTCGGTGGAGGTATGGAAGGAGTTGAGTGAGGACTCCTGTGGTCAACCGACGTGGGGCAAAAGATTGGCGAAACCATTATGATCCTAGAAAGTGCACGAATCACCATCAGTGATCTTGGACTATTGTAGGCCCTGTGGGATCTTTTTTCATGCATTTGACCAATTACACAGCGATTACCTAACTTCAGTCAAGGACATTTAGGGCCGTATGCATTAACGAACATTACCTTGAACTCACGTTGCGCCACAGGTTTTCCATTGTGACCTCATGCCCTGGCAAACATGAACGTTCATCCATTGACAACTCCTTTTTATTGATCCAGAACATTACCGTTTCTGACCATACCCCCACCCTATTATCTTCAACTTCGGACTTAGTCATTTTTTCCGAGTTCAGGAGTGGGACAGGTAAGTGGGAATTTAGAGTATGTCTCTTTTACAGGGCCTTTGGTGATGAGCTCCATGCGAACAAGCACAACCGGAGTAGCGATAAACTCGTCAAGAGTGGAATTTCTTCGACAGCACCCCCCCCAAAAAAAAATTGAGCCCTACTTGTTCAGGCAGCTTTGATGACAAACTTTACTCTTTGGGAAGCCAACCAATTCTTTAGGCTTTACTGCTGCGGAATAAACTCAAAATGCATCCGGGGCGTGATCCAAGCTGACACCATCGATGTTCCTGCTGAAGAGGATCGGGACCTCCTGCACAACGTCGGAGGAGGGAGATATTATGGGTCATTGCTCAAGGCAACCAGGAGTGGTTTGAAGACGTGCTAAATGCCCACGAGTTAAGGATGGAGAGAGTTGATCGCGTTCTTGACCATTTTGAAGTTTTTTAACGTAAAAGGATAACGCAAGTAACAAGTTTGCCAATTTAGCAGCGGAAAAACTGTGGTGAGGATGTATCAATGAAGCACGTTGTGAAACGTGATGATTAATATAAGGTAATATACCACAGATTCTTTACTTTATTTTTATTATTACGAACTCATATGTTTACAAACGAAGTTAGGTGCACCTATGTTAGGAACTTATATGAATCGGGCCCGAGGGCCCGTATTCATATAATTTCCTAATTTGGTGATCTGCCTCAACTGGTGTTCGTAAAAGGTCCTTAGTGCCCCAGCTTACTTGGTACTCCACCTTACATGATAATTTGTTTCAAGTTGTGGAAGCCCTACTGTGCTGACAGATTGACTGGAAGTGCGAAAGCTGTTTGCATTTCGAAAAGGAAAAAGACCATTTTCAGCAAGGCACACCAGATCTGGGAGAAAACCGGGTCAAGTGTGCTAGTTGTAATATAGGTGTACAATGAAAATGGCCGGCCTAAATTGTACTGTGGGGATCAAAGGACATGGTTAAGCAATATGAGGAGAATGGTGTGCGTACACCAACAAAGAACGTCAACAACAACCTTGTGGAATTGTATGTTGATGAGAATGAGAGCGATGGTGATGATACCTGCTGCATTGACACGAGCCAGCCAATACCATCCTTCATGTCAACATCGATGCCATCCTTCAACCAAGATGACCCCACTCCCATGGAGGAATCCTCAGATGATGATCTTCCGACTTTGCCACCCAGCACACACATGGCGCGTCTCATTCACCTAAGAAATCATCAGACGAAGATCGCCCAACCACACAGTCTCCTTCATCTGCATCTAAATAATCATCACACAGTGACCGCCCACCTTTGCTGCCCACCACACAGTCAGAAGAAGTAGATCCATTCGAATTTGCCACAGCTCTTGAAGCTGCCATGACTGCTGCAACAAACCCCCCAGCTGCAACATAGGCTGCAACCAGGCCAAAAACAAAGACACCAGCAACAAAAAAGCAGAAATTACACCACTGACAGAAACACCTTTGCCACCCACCACACAGTCAAAAGAAGATGCGAAGAAGAAGACTCATGAACTAGGCCCCCAATCACACAGCACTTCGAAACGACTTCATTGCTGGCCTTGGCCAGCTCTTGTTTCAGCGTTCCTTCTGCTAGAGGCACCGAGATGAAGAGGTTGATGACTTTTGGAAACAGTATGTCGATTTCCGAAATAACATTCAGGGCACTGAAGAAATGTGGAAAAGAATGGAGTCTCGGGATGAAAAGCGGGTCACCAGAGCTCTGAGCGAGTTATAAAAATCTCTGAGGATACATTCTGGAGCCACCCCGTGCTTCATGACCCGTCATTCAATGGGTACTTCTGAACTTTGTTAGTGTTTATTAATTTTAAAATGTATTATCTGTAAATAACTTAGGTATTGTTCTACCATGTCTATACGTGGTATAAATTAACAGGTATGGGACATTTTTACTGTGTACATACTTTTTGGATTATGGTGATGTTTGTGTGGCCCAATCTACTTGCACGTGCTTACCTCTCCCCGTCTAGGTTTAGGATGGTATAATTATTTATTTCTTAATAAAAAGTATAAACAAAATCTTCTGTATTCCTTTTTATTTCTACAAGGTGTATTTTCTTATGTAGTCTGCAGTATCTATCGTGTCCATCCAACTGTTAAGCCGCTTACTTCAGTGGTGGAATGTCAGATAAAAGCCAAAGTAGTGGAAAAGGAAAGGAAAAGCAAAGCAACCCACTGATTACCCATGTATAAACTTTTCATCCATGTTGGATGAAAATTGGATATAAATTAGATGAATATCTGATATAAACTGCATAATGAAAACCTTATAGGTAGCATTTTCTATATCCATTTTTCACCTGATTTGTACATCCATTTTTTATCAGATTTATATCCAATTATCATCCAACGTTTTTGCATGTGTAGTAATATTGTTGGAGTTATCCGGGAACATGTTAGGCTTTGGCCAGAGGTGGTGACGAACAGGCCGGATGTACTCGAGACTGGCGTGTTCTCTGCGAAAGAAACAATCATCCAGAAGATATCCCGGGAAGATATCATTACATTTACATCCCTTAGGCTCCACGACGCATGATTTGACTCCTCTGAAACGCGTTTCAGAGGGGTCTAGATAAGAGATGTAAGATGTTGATATTGCGTATTCCCATTGTTTTCCTTCTCTGCCTGATTTATAACAAAGTGGAAAACAGGTTGTTGCCTCGCCGGAAAGTTTAATATGCAGTTGAACAGAGAATCATTTGTTATATAAAAAAACTGCTTCAAATTTTCAAATCCAATGAAAATTAATGATTTTACAATGCTAAATTTGCCGCCTGTTTGAGCCGTAACCATTATGCACTCCCCCTTGTCATGCTTGTCTTGACATACATGATTTCTTAGTGTGTAGATGATTGGAATGACTCACTTACAGTGCACCCAAAAATTATTTGTACACTTTGAAAAAAGGCTGTGATTTTTGCTAAATCCTTTCAAAACTTGCATATAATATGCATAGGCATGCCCACTATAAACTGTAGGGTAAAGTGGTAAAATTCTAGCCCCCTTTTCTGGTTTTTTAAGGGTTTCACCACCAAAACACCCGAATATCAACATGAAATTTGGCATGTAGGTAGTCATGCAAGTCAGATGGATGGCTCAATTCGTGACGTCAAGGTATTCGTGGTGACGCTGTGACTTCGCATGGTCATATTGTTGCCTTTTTTTTCGGGGAAAAATTGCGTCATTTTCAATGATGGCGCGAGTGATAAAGGAACTCACCAACTGGCCCAAGGTTACGGACGCCAAGTCCTTGCAAGACTTCGTTGATTTTCTCGTTCAATACGAGGCCACCATGGATACACTAGTGGGGTTGCACGGCGTGGAAATCCCCTTGGACTGTTGTGGCCTCATGCCCAATGCTGCGTTTTCTGCAACTACATGTTCTAGCAGAAAATCGGCTTCTAAATGTATGTTATTTACATCCACTTCAGTTTCAAAAGCTGTCGTGATGCTTACTGAGTGATATAGGCAATTCGTGGATGGAAGAAGAAATGCTGATGGATGAGGATGAGAAGTACCGGCACGGGTTTCGACCTTTTTGGAGGTACAGAGAGGGTAGCGCTACCGGTACTGAATGCAAGTAAGTTTAGGCCTACAATTCAAACACTTGTGTCAGCAATCTCAATGTACAGCTATGTCAACTCAATTCACAAGCCTGAAGAAAAGACAGGTGCAAGGATGTGCGTACTTTACCATAATGACTTGTTGAAAATTATTGTCGCCAGTGTATCTCATGTACCGGTATACTTTCTGATCATGTGCACGTGATGTATTTGTCAAAACTGTATGACAGTTGTCAAACTAAATACCTCATATTGTTTCATTTTGTTTTCCCCATCACCAAGTAATGAAAGCAATGGTATTGCTTGATCAGATCGTCCCTCATACCCCAAGTGTGATACATCAGGCGGAGCCAACCGTTCCAAAGTCTTCCAAGGGAGCTCACAAAACTGAAGCTCTACGATGAAAATCACATAAACATCAAGTTTCTGGACAGTAAACAAACTGTTGACGACAAGGTAGTAACCATGGTAACAAGGGCCTTTTAAGATGCCTGCTTCAGGACATGAGAAACAACAGTTGTGTGTTCAACTCCGCTACCATCCACTATTTGTATATTAATGCAGTCTGCAAAAAAATATCTTTCGTTTCCAATTCGTAGCTACGAAGTGGGAATTTAAAAATTCAAGATGCACCATAATTGTAGCTCTCTCGGTTTTCCCATGATATGCTAAAGGACGCACTGGCAGCAGAGACATTTGTGGTACAAACGATTTCCTAAAATACATTACGTCATGGAAATGTAGTCAAATTTTGTATTTCGTACTTCATGTTTCGTCAGATTTGCGAAACCTCACTAATGTCATGAAGACAGTGAAACGTCCACGCAAAAAGGATTTTGACACCACCTGCATGATGTGCCACATTCTCTAAGTACCCTAAATCGTTCAAGGACATTATCAATGGTGAATGTGTTGGGAAAGGTTATGAGTCGCTATTGAGAAAATTCGTAAAAAGGCGGTTGAAAACAACACAAGGTCTTCGTCAAATCAAGAAGACACAGCCAGTCATAAGAAGAAAAGAACCGCTGACAGCTATGGGTGCATCAATTACAAGCCTGTGGAACTTCCTTAGTGAGACCGAGGACAGCCTCAATGACAAGAAAGATGCGTTGAAAAGACTTGCCAGCCGAGGTCAGAGTTGGGACGAGAAGATAAGCCAAGATCAGTCACTCTTCGTTACTTTCTTCAAAGAAAGGTCATTGTTGACAACAACATGACCATCTCTGACGTGCAGGACAACTGGCCATATCTCTTTTATGTTGAGGGGCCGAAAATATCCGATTCTGTTACCTTGCCCACCACTGCCAGACTTCAGAATGAATATCTAAGCGCCTTTAAATTAACAACAGTGGACTTTACATCTCATCTCTAGTAAGAGTGTTGGGCACTTCTCAGAAAATGTACATCAGCCTCTTCACATGTTGCACAACACGCGGTGTACATTTAGAAATCACCTCGGATCTAACTGCAGAATCCTTCATCAGAGCCTTCAGGCACTTCACGTCAACACATTCAATACCAAGCCTCATTTAACCTAAACGATTATATAACGTTGTCAGTAGCTACCCTTTCCAAAATCACCTCTCCGAGAAAGGAATATAATTCAAATATGCACCAGTTCAAGGAAGTTGGTTTACCGGTGTTCAGGAAAGGCTCATTGGAGTAACCAAATTAGCGCTCAAGAAAACTCTCAATATTCGATAGACGAATTTCAGACCTTAGTGAAGAAAATCCAGGCCACAATAAACAACTGACCACTCACGTATCTCTCCTCAGACCCAAAAGGCCATTACACCGAACAATCTCATCTATGACATGATGTCTCATTGCTGGCGAATGAAGATGTAGAGGAGTCATTCTATCCAACATATGCCGGTCGGGATAAACTGGAAAATATGGCACACAAACGCGCACATCTCCTGAAAAAGTTCCGAACACGTTTCTACGATGAATATCTCGCAAGACTGCGGCAACACCTTCAGTATGAGCTTCAGTATGAAACAAAATGCAAGTGTCGACACCGTGAAGACTGGCGACGTAGTTCTCGTGCACGACAAAGATATGGGCAGCTCGAAAAGACGGATTCGACGGATTCAACGGATTCGACGGATTCTTGTAAAATGAAGAATATAATCATGCATTAATTTTTTTAGAAATATGACATGTGTATAAGCTTTAAAACCAACCTGTTATTTTCATTTATAATACGATTTCAAATCCATGCACAGTGAGGTTAATAAATCGGGTCTGATGTCCGACGTGAACTCAATGGGATTTTCCACAATGACTGAGCGCGTCATCTTGTGGAAAATTATGACGTCGCCACTATTGATCTGTCGATGACGTCAACACAGATGCGCTGTCGATCTCATAGGCCCATCATATATCGAGAATAACTAAAATGGCATACACGGGAAAACACAAAAAAACGACGTGTTGATGAGAGGGATACTGTCAATCGAGTTTCCATGGATAACCAAATCCAACGGATGCGGTGTAATATATTGTTTCAGATCCTAACCCAGCGGCGGTAGGTCTAATGTTTATTAGGCCCAGGCTAGGCCTATTTTTAGACTGACCATCTACCGTCTCAATATTTCTTGGCCCGTAGTGCTTGGTTGATAGGACACGGGTACCAGTCTACTCTGGAAATTCCACATGTGACGTCATAATAAAGTTGTCCGCAGACCACGTTCTGTCGAATCCGTTGAATCCGTCGAATCCGTCTTTTCGAGCTGCCCCAAAGATGTACCCAGAAGGAAGTGGAAGCTTGGAATAATTAATTGTCAAATTGCATCCATCAGAGGGATCGACGGATTGACTAGGTCAGCCCAGGTTCGCACAGCAACTGGCAAATCGAACCGTGCCATCGGAAAATTGTACTCTCTAGAACTCAACGTGGACGAAATGATCGAGCAGGCCAACTCTAAAACCCAGGACAAAGAGGCAAGGGACCGCCCAAGGAGGTCCACCACAGAATTAACCAGGCTAAGGATAAGAGAAAGTCTGATATACTAAGGACAGTCACCTTCTTCGAAAACTCAACGGCAGTTATATCCTACCTATATATACAGGCGCGGATTTAGGGGGGGACGCACGCGGCGCACGCCCCCCCCCCCTTAAATCCGCACACCAGTGTTTTTTCAGTAACCGAATTTTAGCTTTGGCATCGGACTTTCTCAACCTCAGATGTCGGGAAATCGCGTCTCAGCGATTCTAATTTTCAAAATTTTCCTGCGGGAGGACCACCAGACCCCCCCCCGCCAAGTCGGTGCCAACGCCGCCAATGACTGAAGCGCGAGGCCAGTGGCCTCTATCTTCTCTACCTTCTTCCACCCCTCGAGAAAATCCTGGATCAGCCCCTGCGTTATACATGTAATTCGTTCTCGGGTCTTGATGCTTCTTTTTTTGAATATGGTTACCTTCCTGTTAACTGTGTTGATGCTTCTTTTAAAGCCTCATTGTATTGAATTCAGAATCTGATTACATTAGAGATCCGCCTGCAGTTTTTTCAATGTGTGCTGAAAACTAGGCCTTGATTCTTTGAAGTACGTATCAGGCAAGCATTTTGGGGACCATCACGAGGCTCTGAGACCTACCTGCATTCTCCTAACACCTTAAAAATATCGTAAAATTCAATACAGTGAGGCTTTTAAAGTATATGTATGTCAAATTTTGGAACGTGTTCGTTCGCTGTCGTGTGGGCTGCCGTCTTGATCCCTCAGCCCAGTCAGTAGTGTATTAATTTGCAATTTTCATTGGTTTTATATCATCAGAAGACGGTTTTCCAAGCACCGACGGGACCTAGATTTGTGTTCCGAAATGCCGGGAAACCGCGTTTCAGGGCTTCTAGATTTCAAAATTTTTTTGGGGAGGCCCCCCAGACCCCCCGCTGAAGACGCGCCGCCAATATCTGCGCCCCCCCCCTTTCGTCAAATCCTGGATCCGCCCCTGATATACACATATTCACATCCTCCCACAGCAGGGCTTTGGTCTCGTTCCTCTTCATACTCCGGACAAAGCCCTGCTAAAATTGGGCCTGGTGTGGGAGGATGCATATTCGTATCATTTATATGTTATAGTTCCATGTGTTACGTTTCGATGAGTCTTAGTTATTTTATTATTGTATTGTGTTGTAGTTTGGAAGGGAGCCGTGGGATGGTGCTGTGGTCGGCCGTGTGCCGCCCCTCCTTGTAATTTAATTTTTGAAGTCATTCCACGCCTTGCTTCCAAGCATGCAGCACTGTATTTTAACACCGTCCAAATTACACTATGTTCTCTTAATTTTGTAGGTAAGTTCAATTGGATTGCACGCCTTGCTTCCAAGCTTTCAGCACTGTATTTTAACTCTGTCCAAATTACATTATGTTCTCTTAATTTTGTAGCGTCCGTTTATTTCTGCTACCGTCCACGACCCCGTTTTGTAGTCGGCCAATGCCCAGTTCGGCTGGGTTACCCTCATTACGTAAGCTAATGGTGTCACTGTGCTGTAACATATATTATGAACTCATGGGGGAGCAAGTAGTTTAGGTCTCTGACCCATCTACTAAGGAACGGCAATCCTTCTGCACAAGCATACTTCCACCACCCTCAGTCCCAAACCACTGGTATGAATGGAGAGAGAATCTTTCTAGAAGAAACATAAGACCAAGGTACCTCGAATCGGTTTTACCTCCAGAGCCATTTTTGTGAAGCAAAGTCAGTGGTCCTTAATAACTACCCATGAACCGCCAATTCAGCATCATTGATAATACCCATGAACCGCCAATTCAGCATCATTGATAAAGGGGATGAGTTGTTATGCAACAATGCTCAAGTTTGATTTTCACGTTTTACATATACCTGTACTTCATTTTCTGTTTAACCTTTCCACAGGATAATCCTTTTATCAGTTACAAGGTTACACTGCTCTTGATTGTTGTGTATGGAACAACTCACCAAGGGCCTCGACCTTGCTTTACAAAATAGGGTCTGCAGCTCGAACCACTGGATAGGACCGAATCGGAATATCTTGACGCCATGTTCCCGGAACGCTGCAATGCGGCCAATCTGCCAAGAAAACTGACGTCAAATGTTGAACAGCGCTGTGATATGGTTGTAGGAAAATCAAGTGCGCCGAGATTGGTCTGAACATGGGTCGCTTGAAGGAGTATAAATCAAATGGGGCTGTAAAGAGTGGATTTGAAAGCTGTTTCAACTTGTTAGTGCAGTAACATGTAAAGTCGTAAAAAAGGTGCTCTCAGTCTCTACATTAGGCACGTATGACATCCTTTCTAGTTTTGGTTACGGTACTTTGATATACCGGTACATTGTACTACTGTAGTACTATTTTCCTTTTTCAGCTGACTATCTAAAAGCCAGAGCGAAAGCAAAGGAGGCTGAAGATACATCAAACTTGGACATCTCGTTTGTAGCATCAGACCAAGAGGACAGCAGTAGAAAGAAGAGAAAAACCAAGTTTGCATTTATTTAGCCATCTATTTTCTTTTGCATCTATCTAATGGTTGTTATCATGATGTGTCATCTTGTATCAGTATTCATAATAATAATAATAATAATAATTTATTATATTAAAGTGCTTAATAAAGCAAAACTTTTTCAAAGCACTGTACAATAAAACACAGTGACAGAGTAAGACAACGAAATAGAGATAAGAAATTAAGGAGAACAGTAAGTAAAAGCAGAGTAGCCTAAAATACATGTACTTAAAAAGAGAAAGACGCATAAAAATTAAGGCAGTAGTAAAAAGGTGTGTCTTGAGCTGCTTTTTAAACAGGGCAGTCTGGGTCCCGGTGAGGCAGCGCATGGAAGAAGGTAGGGAGTTCCACAGCCTGCATGCCCGGACACTGAATGCTCGGTCACCACATGCCCCATTTGCGCGTGGAATGGCGAGAAGCCATGGATCACCCGATGACCGAAGCACCCGGCCCGGACGACGCAGACTGAGGAGATCTCGCAGATACATTGGTGTACTCTCCCGATGAATGATCTCACACTCCTTCGCAGAGGTCAGTGCTCCACTACGTTACGCTACACTGACTCTGCCAACATACGGCCGAACTATTTCCATATCCTCCGCGGCGCCCACGATTGGGCTGCCAGCACTGGAAACTCCAGTGAAAACGCTGAATTACAAGTGTTTTGGATGCCTCTCAACAATCCTTATTTTCTTTGGCCAGAAAGTTCAAACATTCAAGCTGTTTTGGTCTTAAAATCAACTGTTCATCGTATCTTTTCACACATCTCTCCAAAATCGGATCCACGCTGTCAAAACAGTAGCACGTGTCAATGTTTACAAACACGGAGATCATGTGCCGAGTATCTGGCCTCTGATTGGTCGAGCGCCGAGACGGCTCACGGCATTTGCTCGAAACTGCGCAAAGTAGTGCGCAAAATTCCTAACATCAAATTAATGTTTTCCTCCATATTATCCCAGTTTGTGGCTATAGAATGAAATAATAACGATTATCAAAGTCATTGGATGCGTTTGACGCTAATATTTTAATCTGAAAAGTGGTTTTGCAAGAACCTTGCAGAAGTGAAGAGGGCGTTTGTTTCCAGAGGCATTATTAGCGACCGCCATATTGTGGAGCGAAATGCATTCTGGGAACCAGTTTGGAATGATCTTGTGAGTCATCAGAAGAGTCTTATATTCAATGCGCTGCCTCACAGGAAGCCAGTGCAGGGATTTAAGTACAGGCGTGATGTGATCACGGCGTGGTGTGCGAGATAAAAGTCGAGCAGCACTATTTTGTGCCCTTTGAAGTCTGGAAAGTTCACACTCTGGGAGGCCCAGTAAAAGACTGTTATTGGAATCAAGTCTGGAGGTCACAAGGGCATTGACGACCCTGGCACACGTGGTGTCATCAAGGTAGCGACGAATCTTGGATAACCGAGAGATCTGGAAATACATAGACTGCACCGTTTTGGTCACCTGGCGTGACATAGTCATGTTACAGTCAAACATAGCACCCAGGTTACGGACGCTGGCTGAGGGCTGTATCTCTGATGGTCCGATTTGGATGCCCGGGAGTGGCTGCAGTCTTGACAACTTCTGCCTTGAGGCAACAATGAGTAAACTCTGTTTTCTCATCATTGCCCTTAAGACGATTAGGGGCAAGCCACTCACGGACATCGTTAACACATTCCTCGACTCGGGAGATGGCCTCATTCAGACCTGCATCCGACACCTCAAAACACCGATAAAGTTGGATATCATCCGCATATCCATGTCTCGAGATACCGGTGTGCTTGTCGATGATATTCACAAGAGTTTCAATAGGATTGCAGTCCAGCAAACTTGAATTGTAAGTATTTCATTCCAGGCCTCCCAGGAAATATATGTAGGGCCGATTTTATAAACGATAGCTAAGATAAACCTCGGTTTAACCATCGGCTGTTCTGAAAACCGCTAATTAATCAAAGTAAACATTTTTACTTTTAGAATGTTTGGCTATCAACGATTCATAAAATCGAAAAATTTATTTCGGTTAGCAAACAGTTTGTCAACTATGGGGTGATGAAACCCGATGGTTATCTTAGCCATCGTTTATAAAATCGGCCCTTAGGATGGGAATATATCAGATGATGAAGAGGGCACGAGTCGTGATCATCCTAGGAAAAAATTAAGCAGTGAACCACGCCCCCTCCCCCCATTCCCCATGTCCCCCAGACGAGTCAACCATTCCCATGGTCAGTGATGATATGTATACAGCACAGATGAATGTCATGTGTAGTGTCAAGTTTTCTGCAATGCGATTTGAGCTAAGCTGTGGCACTGTGATGACTGATGGATAGTTCCATTACAAAAAAATTCCGGGCCGTATTCAAAAAGGGTGACCATCGCGCCATTAAGACTTAGACCCGTGTAACCTCATTAAACGCACACACTTCCACCGTGCATTTGGCGCAGTTACACACGCCTAAGTCTTAAACGCCCCCTTTGAATACGGCCATCCATGGTTTGGAGAATAAGGTTTTTAGGTTCTTTTCAGTTCTTTCTAGAGTTGCATTATTTTCTTTTTATCCATGCATTACAGTATATTTCCCTCTTGAAGTTGGGCAAATTTCCAGTACTCCAGTGGCAAAAACCAAAAAAGGTCAGCTAGCTGTGGGCAATCAAAAACGCAGGCATGTCCGGGAAGAAACAACTCACTTGCAAAGGCACCCAGGACTCCGTCCCCATTTCAGAGATGGCATGAGCATTTACCACAATGAATGAAAGATGCTGTTCATTCGTCGTGTCGAATTAAGGAATTAAGGAGATATTACATGGTGTCAGAAGTGGCAACTTATTTCCAATATGGATGTGTGGAAGATAAACAATCATGGATTAATGTGATACACAGTGTACGGATGGATTTTGACTTTTGATCTCATTGACCTGATTAGCCGTTCTTCTGCTGACATGTCTGGTGTCGGCCTGCTACTACGCCTAGGTGTGTTGGATGTATACGTGATATATATATACAAAGGGGGCGGATCTGACAAAAATTAAAATGGTGGTCCAAGGTGTGCTACCTCCAATTATTGAATTAACATATTGTCAATGTCTCGAGGGATTTGGTCTCGGTGTTCCGGTTGATTCTGGTGGTTCTTTGGTAAAAACCTGATGGGGTTTTCTATGGTAGGGCCCACCCTAAGTCACCAAATTGCACTGACTGAGGGTAATGTAAATGTTTACTGTGACAGATACCGGTAATTCCTTTGTTGCCCCAACAAGCGGGACTGTTAAATTTCCATTGTTATACATACAAGTCAGGCGGGCCAGGTCATGTGACCCGTGGATGCTGGACGCACGATTGGAGCCGTCTGATTTGCCGCATTTGTCCGACTTTGAAGGGAGGATCTTATCCAGAATGCTCTTTTTCGTCACACTCTGTTTCTGTTTTTTGACAGCATCCAACAGATTGGAATACTGTGATGGAATTGATGAAAGATAGTTCGTCTTATTGTCTTCAGAGGTCAATGATAAATAGCTGTGCTCAAATAGCTGTGAAGAAATACAGGAGTAGCCTTTTCTCTTCACCAGAAAATGCATGGTAGCACATTTTAATATGCTTTCCGAGGTTAACATCGAAAACACCTTTGAAACGTCGTTAGTACGTCGGAATAAGGGTCACAGGATATTCACATTCATGTGTTCTTCTCTCAAGAAACAAATTAGCAGCGACAAATCACGACATGTGAAATTCACCACAGCCAAGTGTGGACAGTAACTCCTTCGTGTCCTGGAATCCTCTTCGGATTCCTCATCCTTGCCTACTTTGAAGAAACATATACAACTCTTTCAGATTCTACGACTCTATGTCAGTTTGGTGCCAAAATTTTACTTTGATTCTGATCACATGTACTTAAATTGAACCCATCAACTGCTGGCATGATAATCGAAATACATGTAATATAGTTTTTATGATATTTTTGTTTTTATTTACGCTGCCTCTCGTACTGTATAGTGTGCGTTAAATCGGCCGGTCCGCGAAACCTGTTCGAATGGAAAATTGCTGAATATTCAGGTTCAGGCTAATTATTCTCGTGGACGACGACGACGTGTCCCCCCCCCCAAGTAGCCACTGTCTCCGAAATTAGAAAAGTCAAATTTCAGGAACCGCCAAAATTCAGAACAAAAAAGGCTGAGGAGGAGCAATTCCGGGCAAATCAAAGGATCTCGGACAATTTGGAGGACGCCCAAGAACCTATGAAAGAGGGGCTGAGTGCTAAGGAATGGGGGAAGTCGAGGAAGCAAGCAGTGCATTGGATAAAGGTTGGTCCGAACTCAACTCACCTAAGACATTCCAAGTTTTTGGTTGAAGGTAGTGAACAAGGGCACCAGGTTTTCAAACCCGAGGAAATCAGGCTGACTGCCTATCCAGCTGATAAGAGACTGTCCTCATCATTATTTGACAGTTTAATTTACAAAACGAACTTTGGACTTGAGAGCTAAGGCTAAGGAAGTTGTCTTTTGTGGTGGTAGTATTGTCTGCCCTCGAACAGAATTTGCATGATGTCTTTTCCAGATATCTGTCTTGAGGTTTGATCAGGAATTGATAAATGTGTTGAATCCTTTGTTCAATGTGTCTGCTACTGAATCTCCACTGACATCCTTGATAAATTACCGCTTGATTAAATCCCTCTCAAATGTTACTAGGAATTGTGGACTGCTAATGCAATTCGTGAAGATCTTCCAGAGATATTTTCATTGTATAAAGTGGCAAATTCTTTCAATGAAGGTAACACAATTAAAGGTTACCTGAAACGCATTTCATGATTTTTTTCTCTGAAAAGTAGTTCGATTAAAAAACAGTTCAGTGAAAGTTGCATGAAGATTGGATCATTAATAACAGTGTTATACCAAATGTACGATGTGTTTCTGCATGATGTATCCAGTCGGTGGGTTCGTGAGGTCAATTGTGCTGTCCAGAAATCCAAATATTGTCCTCAGAATCCATTTACGGAAATAACTGCAGTACGACTGACTGAACAAGAAAAATACATCGAACCTACACCTAACTGTTCGAGTTAAATGAGTTATTTTAATGTTTTTTATATGTTTAAAAAAAATCCAATGACATTAAATGTGCTGTTCACCGCTGCCTGACATGGTTGTTAGGGTGTGTTGTCATCCTTTTTGAATTCCCATAACTTGGGAAATGGATGACCCAATTTTTATGCGGTTTTCAGTTTCCTCACGCCTGATTGTAGGCCTACAGTATGCAGATAACCAAAAGTTGATAAAAACGTTTCAGGCAACCTTTAATGTTTTGATCAAATACCTTGTTGAGCAGATTGAAGCGGTGCATCGAGATGACAAAAATCCCAGAATCTTCTGATGGTGTGGTAAAGTGGGCAGGCGTATTATTTCACCCAACATGGTGGTCGCTTAAACATAATGTATCACGACTTCATTGTTTACATTCAATGTTTGTAAACATAAATGTTTACATTATGTTATTTTGGACTTTTGGGGCATACCTACCCACCAAATTGAATAGTTTCGCTGTCAAAATAATTTCCAGAGGAACATGCCACCAATAAATTACTCAAGACAAAGAAAGACTAGACACAAACAAACAAAATGTAAATAAACAATGATTTTCATGGCCCGCAAAAATACCCGTGATACATTGTCTTCAAGAAACATGCCCACTTACGTAATGAAGGAAAATGAAAAAGAATCTCTTTGTAAACAAAATTCCCCCAGGCTGCCACGAGTGGCACCACATGCCTCTTTTTGATATTCAATCCCATGCACTATGGTCATTGTTATGGATTCCACATAATAACTACTACTGAAGGTCGGAAAGACGCATTTGCTCCTCCATACCTGTATATGGAAAAAGCAGACAAAGAATTTTTGTATGAGTTTAGTTGCCAGCTAGAACATGTAGAATAGTACTGCCTTAATCGGGAGTCGATGTTTTGGAGGGAAACACATTTTTTTCATGATGTCTTCCACGGCTTCAGCCACAAGTGTCCTTTTGTGTTTTCTCCCACACGAATTAAATCTCCACTGAAATACAACTAAATTTTGGTCGTTGAAAGAGTGCACTTGTACCAGGACGCAGAACAAGGAGAGTCCTATCAGCCACGCTGAAATCAGTTGTAGAGAGGTTCTACCGAACTGTTTGATTGAAAGGGGCTGGAAACTTAAGACAGGGTTTGTCAAAATGGGCCAATTTTGGAAACTACTTGACCAATTTTCCTGACTCGCAAGGTTAGTAGGGTTGACCATATCATTGGAAAATATGAAGAAACCAAAACAACAAACTGACCCTAACCTAATTAACTATAACAATGCAATTTTCAGAGCCCTCGAATCACATGAAATAAACATCCTGTGGGTCTGTAACTTCATACATGTATAAAAGTAACAATCAATAAAAAGTACACTTCTGTCACAATTTTGAGAAATATAACAAAGAAATATCTTAATTAATGGTGACAGGCAAGAGCTGGAACGGCTGTATTTTAAGGGTTGACTTGATGGTATTGTTATTGAAATGATGAGGTTTATAATGGCTGACTGCTTTCTACACTCCTCTGACATCATGCACACCTGGTTAACCCTGTTTANTTTTGGAGAATTGATAACTTCATGTATTTATTAATGAAAGAGTTCTCAATGTATAGCCTGTGCATAAAACACTGCTTCACTGTATAATTATAATCACATAAACATGACAGTATCCTCTGACAATTTTGAATGATTCCAACTAGGAAGAGGCCAGTTTGTTTGCCATGTGATTACATACCATTATCTCTTGCCACACTGAACAGAAGAGCCCGATAAATTTGTCCTATAATGTTGGCCAGAAATCCTTGATTTGACCACCAATCCCTATGTGTTGATGCTCTGAGCCACTGTGAAATGGCATTGTGCATAACGTGAAACTAAATTTTAACAAAAATATGCACACTAGTCTGAAAACGTTGCAGCAAAGGCAGGCAATTAAGTGCATCATCCAGAATTGAAATTAAAAAGCCTGCAGTATTTTGGCTTTGACTTTGTTCATGGTCTGCTGATCTCTGAATGGACAAACAGCTTTGAAATCGAATATAAAAAGATTGGAATCTTCTTCATCCATGATTGAACTTAGAAAATATCGCTCAAGGTGGACAATTGTTCGACTCACACTGACATCATCATCATGCGGAAAATGTCATGCAACATTCATTACTCTTCAAGTGCAAATACCAGTGCAATCAAATCAGTCTATTAATGAAATTGTTCAGTCTAGGTCTTGAGAATGTTCACCAATCGAGATTCTGTTGCATTTGAATATCTTTTCACCTGCAGCTGATTGTGCCCTTCAGTACCATAAAAGGCATGGAGTTTTTGCGTGCCCGTAACTGTCATAGACTTCTCAAGTCTCTGCTTCAGCATCGTTTCGTGTTTTGCAATCTCCTCTTTTCGGCAATATATTGTTGCAATTCCGGCAAGATTATGACTGGCCCACTCGTATAGTTGCAAAGGGGTCTGGATTTGCATGTCAATAGGTCTTTGTAACGAGGCACGAGTGGCGAGTCTTTTGAGAGTTCCACCCAATCCATCGCATGGACCTTTGCCATGCGAAGTGGCAAAAAAATGCCACTCCGCTGGAATGCCATAATCCTGTTTATGATATGCCAGATTCGCGAAGTTTTTGCGGTTTTTATATTGTGAACTTGCACCATCCGAGAAGTAGTAAACTTTGATGGGTTCAACCTTAGCCTTTATTATGGGGAAAAGTTGCTTGTGAAAGTGGCTTACAGCCACAGTATCGTGAACCAAGGAGTCTGACACCATTACTGCGCTGATGCTTTGAGTGGTGTCTGACTCTTTGTAATAAATAACTGATGGGTGTAGTGTGGCCTGGGCATTCGTCCAGTGGTATCCCTGGGCGGCATCTTGGATTACGAAACCGTAATTTTCGCTGAAGTCACTGCAGATAATCACTTCACCCTCTTTCAGGTCGTTCTTCAAATCCCTCAGAAACGTAGCCTGCTGCTTGGCGATGAAATCATGGGGTCGTAATGTCTTAAGTTTAGCACAGAGTCGGTCACAAAATTCATCCACGTCGCTTTGTAGTGTAACCAAATCACACCTATCAGTGCTTGTCCACTGTTTGTACGTCACCATTTCAACGGCCCTATCCTCAAACTTTTTAATAAGTTCCGCCCTTATACCATCAGTTCCTGGACAGTCTTCGCACTCCCCAAGAAAACACTTAGGCTGCCCCGGGTTACATGACATTGCAGCTATTAGGTGCTTATATGTGGTACCATCCCCTGTTTCAGTAGCATTCAACATTAGCTTCACGTTCTGATGGATTGTACAAACACATACACTGTGGGTGCCAGACGCTCCTGCCAAGATACATTCTTTTGGCCTCAGTTCCGAAAACTTTGAGAGGCCAACCTTAACATCCGGATATTGGGATTTAAATTGTTCATATGCCTCGCTGAGGTTGCAAAGTACAAGACGTTTTTGGACGTGTATCTTTTTATCATCAGTTGCACAGTACACAGAAATAAAGTCTTTCTTCCCTGGCATAACTCTACTGATATCATCGGATAGGTAAAACTCCTTCACCAAGTTAGTGACATCATCACTCAGTTGTCTACCTCGCTTTCGGTTTGGTGAGGACATCACCCCTTCCTCCTCTTGAAGCCGTTTTGCTGTGCGTGCCATCCACTGTGTGACCCGAAATTCATCCACAATCCTTTGAAGGCTCCAACTCTGCGGCAGAAGTGTCAAAATTTGAATTTTTTCACTGCGTGTTGCATTTTGAAATCGATTCTTCAGTTGACTCATCATTTCTTTAAAATCATCGTTGGGTTCATCTATCTGAAACGCTTTTCGAACATCAGTCTCAATCTGTTGCAACTTGCGTTCACCATATCCTCGTTTTTTCAGTCTAGTTGTATCAAGGGGTGTTTTCCCAATCACATCGAAAGCCTGGTTTATAATTGGAAGCGCTATATTTTCAACCATGGATGTACTCGCTATTTGGACAGGATCATCTGGGGCTGAACCATGATCATCTTCTGAAAAAAGTCAAAAGAAGGACCATCATTTTATCGTTTCCTGAACACTGCTACCACCAAATTACAGTGTACTTACTACCTTTACTTCCTGAATTGAGTACATGTATTTTTAGCGGGAATGCAATACTGGCAGCAGAACTGGCATTCCAAAAAAACGCAAATGTTGCCTTTTCCCATTCCACGAAACTGTATTTATACATGACGGTCTGAGGTTGTCACGACTTGGTGATCATTGCCCAGGACACAAAACCCTCAAAAAGATTATAAATAATGGGTGGTCCTAGGCCTTTCAGACATGGTGCAGCTGATTTATTGGCCGTTTCTGTTGAATAGCCCTCTGTCAATCATTGCTGGCTGGAATATTTGGAAGCGATTTTACATCGAAGACACTAGAGTATTAGATGAAGACTGTGCACTAAGGGCAGGTCCTTTCTAATTAGTTATTTCAGATATTCAAAAAACTTGTGATTTTCATGGTTGGCCAAAACATACTAGGCAGTCCTTGACGGGCAGGTCGTAGAAAATAAGTAACAAACCTGGGACGCTGCTGGTTTCGCTCGGGGATGAGACCTGATCTGGCTTGACATCATGGTGTTTCGAGACCAAGGAACGGCATGTTGAACACAATTTTTTGCCTGGTATCAGATTAAGGTCTCTGTGAAGCCTTGCTGTCTCCAGAGTTATAATGCGCAAACCTCTGCAAACTGTCCGTTTATGACGTCCAAAAGGATCCAAACAAACTCGCTGTCTACATGAGAAAAGTTCAAAGTACTTATGAAAGTGATAGCTGCACACTCAGGAAACTGAAGCCTCTAGTCCACATCTAAGCTTTAGGATTTCCTGCTCATCGGAACTCAAATCACAAAAATCATGATTTTGCGTGTCACAAGTGTCCGAAATAAGTGATCCCAGCAAACATTCCACTCTATCCAGACAAGGCATGCGTTCATTTGGAGAGTTAGCCATGTTGAAACATAGAATAACGCAAGTGTTATGAAAATACAAACTGCACTATATGAAGGGATTCTTCTGGCTGATTCTTCGAAACTGGTATCAGTTTCATTGAATCCTGGACACACACTTCTACTATACTGCCACCTGAAGGCAAATATAGTAACAGAGTGAGCACATTTTCTGCACTGTTGGCCATCCTTCTCATGTCCTATTGCCCAAGTGCAATTTATTTCAACAGTTTACCTATAATATTTTCACATCAATGATAAGCAGAAACCACATTCAGTCGTAGTTTTATGCTTCACACTGTACACTGAGAACTCTTTCATTAATAAATACATGAAGTTATCAATTCTCCAAAACCAACTTTTGCAGACGCTCTCTCTGGACCATAGGCTACATGTGCAAAAAAATGAAAAAAATTTAAAGGGGTGTTCTTCCCTAAAATTGAGGTCAAAGGTCAAGGTCATGTCCCGTGACCTTGAGGTGACCTACATCTAGCAAGGTCATCATGTTATATATCATTTGAAAGAGAATTTTCTCCTCTATCCGATGATACCAAATTTGTTGCTATTGGACCATTTTTGTGCAAGAAATCACAATTTTTCAATGCATGGGTCCGATTCCGGAGCGAAACCTGTCAAATCTTTGAGCTCCCCTAGCACGGTGATTAATGAACAGAATGATCTACAAATTGGTGTGTGGTAGTTTCTCTAGTAGACCCACAAGCATGCCCAATTTGAGCAAAATCGAAGACCCACCCCGACAAAAGTGTGTGAGTTGGCATGGAATGACCCACATATGTTGATGTGATGATATACAAAAAAGTAACAATCAATAAAAAGTACACTTCTGTCACAATTTTGAGAAATATAACAAAGAAATATCTTAATTAATGGTGACAGGCAAGAGCTGGAACGGCTGTATTTTAAGGGTTGACTTGATGGTATTGTTATTGAAATGATGAGGTTTATAATGGCTGACTGCTTTCTACACTCCTCTGACATCATGCACACCTGGTTAACCCTGTTTAATATGGCGGTTACTAATATGTTACATGATTCATTCATTATCAGATTACCTGGGACTTTCCCAGCCTGGGAGAGTTGGACAAGTGAATGGAGGACAACTGTACTTTCAACTGTACATCAAGTCCCCGTGGGTGTAATAACTGGTATTATCTAAGGCTCAGGGCAGTCAGGCAGACTAGAGCCAGCACCATTTATGTACGTGTAATGCACATTTATTGACCACTTAATGTGAATAGGACCGTGCTTGGGTAATCTGGTAAGTCTTAACAAAGGACTTGTAAATAAGGCCCTTCCAGCTATTGCCTGGGCACATTAGTTACAATATTTCTTTGTTACATTATCAAAGGTTGTGACTTAAATTAATTATTTATTTATTGTAACATTTTTGGTATATTATCATGTCAACATATATGCGAAGTTACAGGCCCGTAGGATGTATTTTTCATATGTTTCTGGGGGTCTGAAAAATTGCATTGTCTTAGTTCATTAGGTCAGGGTCAGTCTGTTGCTTCATATTTTCCAATGATATGGTCAACCCTACTAACCTTGCAAGTTTCAGGAAAATCGGTCAAGTAGTTTCCAAAAATGGCCCATTTTGACAAACCCTCCCTTAAGTTTCCAGCCCCTTTCAAACTGATAATGTATTCTATTTTTCACTGAAATAGCTTGTAGATCAACTGCTGACTTGGGGATTGTATGGCTTTAAATCGCTGAAGGTAGAATCTGAGAAAATTAAAGCGGATTACAAAAACAAACCGGATGTGGATATCATCAGCCTCCGCGAATGGCCACGTCGTGTAAGGAAGATAGGGGATGAGTTTGGTGCTGCTCGGATGTCCATCAGTATGCAGAATGAGGACTTTGCTTGTATTATCAATACCATTGCTAGGCATGTGCGGAAGGGGCCGAAGAAGGATCGTAGCAGCACAGTGGAGACTAGGCCTGTGGTGGCAGCGACGGATGAT
>NMRB01000735.1:197363-210462 GCA_002633025.1 Notospermus geniculatus
CCCCCCCCCCCCCCCCATACGGCTACGATCACAAGTAGGACCTACCGTTGTTTGATTCTGGGCTGTTTTCATTCTTTTCGGAACACCCTGTATACCACTGCATTTTCCACACAGAAGATTCGCCCGAGTAATTATCGACCAATTGCTAGAAAGTGACCAGGCGTGCAACAGCGAGCAATTGGTCGGTCATTGATGGCGCAAAAAAAGACACCGCATATTAATGAACCGGGCGTGAATTTTGTTTGGAGTTTTTTGATGTCTTAGAAGCGATTCTAGGTTATGCCTAATGACCCTATCATTCATTATGGAGGAGATCTTTTTTCTGATTGGTCAGTGTCGTGTTGACTGTGACCATGATTGGACGAATCTCTCAGGCTTATGTGATCCGTCTTCTGGTATTTAGGACAGTGACTTGCCATATTTTATCATATATCCAAGATTTAAACAATGACGACCCTTACACCTATCAACTGGAGTGAAGAAGAGTGGGATGTTGGCGTATCTGATCGTCGCAACGAAGAGCCCAAGCATCCGGAATTGAAAGTCCAGATCAGAGCGGAGCAATATCAGCATATTTTTAAGAGACATGTGATTGGGCCAAAGGAAGAAAAAGAGAAGCCGGCCTCATATTTCAAGGTATTTCCAGATATGGATGAGATGATGAGTTTGGCCGCATACCTGATCACCTGGGGCATCTCTCATTGCAAGGAAGATTTCAACCGTAAAAGATTCAGCGGGACGCTCAAAAGGTACAGCTATACGGAAGTCATTGCAGACGACATTTTGGGATACGACGATGCAAGATTGTTCCAGGCAATCTTCGATGTTGAATTCCACTCAACATCGAATATTAAATTATTCGACCTCATCACGTTGCATCCGATGGATTGAGTCATCATTCTGCCATAACCATGATAACACAAAGGCCCTTCTGAGGGCCAAAATTTTTTAAAAGAGACCAATCTAGCCACACATACACTTAGAATTTTCAAGGTTGCTCCAGACCAAGCTTGAAGTTGCAAGGAGCAGAACGCTTTGCCCTGGCAACGTTTATTCAGTTTGTTGAAAGGAAGAGAAAGACTTATTATATGTAGAAATTCATGTCGTCAGGCGGTTTTGCGGGAGTGGGGGTGTCTGGCCCCCTCCCGGATGACCCCCCCCCCTGAAAAATTTTGAAAATTAGAAGCTCTGAGATGCGATTTAGTCCATTTCCTGCAATCTGAGACACAAATAGGCCCAATAATAACACGCAATGACACATGACATGACATGACATGACATAACGACGTGACATGACATGACATGGCATGGCATGGCATGGCAGGTGGCATGGCATGGCAGGTGGCATGCATGACTTCACATGGCATGGCATGGCAGGTGGCATGCATGACTTCACATGGCATGGCATGGCAGGTGGTACGCATGACTTCACATGGCATGGCATGCCAGGTGGCATGCATGACTTCACATGGCATGGCATGCATGACTTCACATGGCATAATGACATGAATGACACGACATAATGACACATAATAATGATCTTTTATCCCATTTGATTTTGCTGGAAACAAAATTTTGGCAAAATTTGCCGGGGGGGGGGGGCATTTGCCCCCTGTCCCTATGCTAGCTAAGGGCCTGAGACAGCCCGTATTCTCAATAACAAAAGGATATCTCTTACCAAATAACTTGTTACAGGCCTACCATCACTTATAACCAAACTTATGCAACACTTTAAAACCTGATTGTCCTGAAGGAGTCAAGCATTTGCTTGAGACTTGCAAGTCAAGCACCTCAAGCAAATGCTATTTTTTATGAATATGATACTAAGTATAAGCACATGCTTCTGCTTAATTCTTGGTGAGATAGCAGATGCTAACAAGCAGATGCTTCTAAGCACTTGCTAGTTTTTATTACACCTTCACTCTACCAAGTTGTAAAAAATGTGCTATGACTCAGTCGTTTGAGAGTCTAGATTGTTTAGTGAAGATTGATATCCCTTTTCGGTTGGTCACTGTTTATCGTCCACCGCCTTCAACTTCAAATGGATTGTCGGTGTCACAGTTCTTTGATGAATTCTCAGAGTTCCTGTCTTCCGAACTAGCAACATATGGTGGGGATGTCCTTGTTGTAGGTGACTTCAATTTCCATGTTGACTCCAGTGACAATGTCAGTGCAATGAAATTTTTGGACATGATGGAGTCGTTCGGTTATGCCCAGTTAGTGAACTCTCCAACACACCGTCGCGGCCACACTTTGGACTTAGTGTTTGTCCGGGGAAAGGACTTGGTCAGGGATGTGAGTACATGGGACCCTGCTATCTCTGATCACTTCTCGGTCATTGCTGAGATGTGCCTTAGAAAGCCTAGTAACCCACTGCGGACCGTTAGATATCGACAGGTGAAAAAAATAGACCAAGATGGTTTCCGTGAGGACATTAAATCTTGCATGTCATCCTACGAGGGGGACTCTGAATCTTCAGTGAATGGATTGGTCAGTATGTTGAACACTTGTCTCAGGGGTACCTTGGATAAGTATGCTCCTGTTAAAACCAAGCAGGTGGTCAATCGCCTACACGCCAAGTGGTACACTGATGACATTCGAGAGTCGAAACAAAAGAGACGACAGTTGGAACGTCTGTATAACAGAACAGGGTTGGAGGTACACCATCAGATGCTCAAGGAACAGAGAAATGTAACAAACAATGTCATCAGGCTTGCCAAGAGGCGGTACTACAACAACTTGTTGGAGGAAACCTCTGATAGCCGTACTTTGTTCAGTATTTGCAACTCTCTGCTTGGTAAAATCAATGAACCTGTTCTACCCGACCACTCCAGTGTAGAAGATTTAATGAAAGTTTTTGGTGACTTCTTTATAAACAAAGTCAAATTGATTAGAGACAGCATCCAGTCTAGTGTCAATCCGGTGTTTGAACCTTATGATGTCAAGGGGACGTTGTCTACATTCAAACCTGTTACTGTCGACTATGTAAAGAAGTTGATAAGGTCCATGCCAAGCAAAAGTAATGATTTGGATCCAATCCCTACTGAGCTTTTGAAGCACTGCTTGGATGAGGTGATAGAGCCCATCACAGATATTGTAAGTGCATCGCTTGCTCAGGGTAAATTTCCAGATGTGTTTAAGAAAGCGCTTGTGAAACCTTTGATAAAGAAGCCATCATTGGATAAAAATAACCTGAAGAATTTCAGACCAGTGTCCAACCTGGCTTTCTTGTCAAAGGTTATTGAGAAGGTTGTAGCGAATCAAATCACTGATCATCTGAATGCCAATGGCCTGTTGGAGCCTTATCAGTCTGCCTACAGGCTCGGCCACAGCACGGAAACAGCCCTTCTTAAAGTTCACAATGATGTCATTAAAGCCATTGGTGAGAAGCGGGCTGTTCTCGTGGTGTTGCTGGACCTGTCGGCAGCTTTTGATACAGTTGACCATGAGATATTGCTCAAGGAATTGAAATGTCTGGGAATAAGTGGCATGGTAATAGAATGGTTAAGATCTTATTTGAGTGATCGTTCACAGCATATAAGTTTGTCAGGGCAAGAGTCTGATGGAAAACCATTATTCTGTGGAGTTCCACAGGGATCAGTTTTGGGTCCCCTCTTGTTTGCTGTGTACACGTCATCGTTAGGTAGGCTGTTGAGGAGATTGGGTGTGCCATATCATCTTTATGCTGATGATACACAGTTGTACATTTGTTTCAAGCCTAGTGACCCATTAGATACAACTGCCTCTACTCACAAAATGGAGGAGTGTATTCTATTAGTCCGTGAGTGGATGTCTAGTCATAAGCTTAAAATGAATGATGATAAGACCGAGTTCCTAGTCATTTCCTCTGGCCATCTTGAATTCTCATTGCCTGTCACTTGTCTGAATGTCGCTTCTAGTGTCATCAATGTCTCTGACCATGCTCGCAACATAGGGGTAATCTTTGATTCAAAGTTGACCTTAGAAAAGCAGATTAATCAGGTGTGTAAGAAGTCATATTTTCAGCTGAGAAACCTGTCAAGAATCCGATCATGTTTACCACGCCCTGCATTAGAGCGTCTGGTCCATTCTTTCGTGACAGTGAACTTGGATTATTGTAATTCTCTGTATGTGGGTCTTCCAAAATGGGAAACTGACAAACTTCAGCGTGTTATGAATACAGCTGCCCGTATTGTGACAGGCACACGACGCCATGAACACATTACTCCAGTGTTGGCATCTGTACACTGGCTTCCTGTTCAGTACCGGATAATGTTTAAAATTTTGGTGACGGTGTTCAAGTGCATCCATGGTCTTGCCCCTGCCTACCTGAGTGACCTGCTCCAGGTGCATAGACCACGTAGGAACCTCCGCTCTGCTTCAGCCAGGAGTCTCGTTGTGCCATTTACAAAGTCGCACTTGGTTTCGGAGCGGTCATTCTCGGTGGCAGGGCCAAGACTCAATGCACTCCCAGAAAATCTTCGAAATGGTATTGCCAGGTTTTAAGAAGCACCTCAAAAACCATCTTTTTAAACTTGCCTTTTTAGAATAATGTTTTATCTGTCTTGTCTGTGTCTATTCATGTAAAGTGTTTTAGAGCATGCTGTGCATGGTTTCACGCTTACAAAATAAATTATTATTATTATTATTATTATTATTATTATTATGAATATCAGCCAATATTTAAGGCAGCGAGCTATGAAAGCAGCCTGAGTCGAAGACTTTTAAAGGGACTCTAGAGGGAACCGGCTATTAGGCTACTATGAGTACCATTTAGCTTCAACCAGCTGGCGCCACTGGTCAAGCACGTCCAGTGCAGAATCGCGGGAAATTCTATAAATAGCTCTGGGGAACCCATGATGATGTCACGTCAGCCATGGAATTCCGAGCGTTAAAAATAGATACACCTCATGGAAAAGCTCCACGGTCTGGCGGAACAAACTACTATTATGCAATTAGATTTAGAATAATTATCCTATTACATAGAGGTTTACTGTACACAGTGGTTTGCACAGTTGGGGCATTATGTTGGGGTCGGACTTGAGCCAAAGGAAAGCTGAAGTTGACTTTTCTCAATGCTTCGAGCATAGGGAAAGTCTAACGTTTATGAAACTCTGAGTGCCAAATAGATTATACAGGAATGTAGTCAGGGGTTTGAGAGAAATAGACTAACTGGAAATATAAAAATCTTGGTCAGATTTGTGCATTTGAAGATGTGAAAAGCGCCCGTCGAATCAGAAACACTGCCCTGTACACTTCATTAACCGAGTTCTCGGGGGAAACTTGATGATAATGCTTTGTTTTTTCATGGACACTTTGTTTTCTTGAAGGGCTGAATTAGGGACATGGGTTTCGGAGGGGTGTTCATTGGCGGGAATTTGGGCAACACCATAGAACGGCATCATTTGCACCGAACCACGCCCAGTCCATGCAGATACCGAACAGCGTACAAAGGAGATTCAACATCACACAAATTATGCTCAGTATAGGCCTACACCGGGAGTATACATGGTAGACATGAATACCCTCCGTTCAGATACACCAAGGTCCATACCTTGCCATTCAACCATGCATGCAATGACCAGGTTTAATTCCTTATTATAAACATCGCTAAATCCCCAGCGCTGGCACACTTCCCAATTGATAATTATGTAATGTTAAAAAATTCACTGTGATTGACCTTTTCTGAGCTACTTGTGTCTATTTTTAACGCTGGGAATTCCATGGCTGACGTGACCATGTGTTCCCCAGCGCTATTTATAGAATCTCCCGCGTTCTGCCTTGTAAATGCGCATGCGTACTTATACTTCCATATTCGCGCCATCTATCGACAAATTTATAAACTATTATTGCGACCTGCCACCTATGATTGAGATAATGAACTGACGAATATCCGTGGTATCCGTGAGTTCCCTCTAGAGTCCCTTTAATGACGTGCACGAAGCCCAGATTCGGTTTGCTCGGTTCGATAATAGCGATATTTTCCTGATATGTATCGTCATATTTCGAACCCAATCGTTTCGTTTTGATGCAAAATAATTTCAGTAATTGACTAAAGATACTCTGAACTTCCACTCAGGTATGATTTCATGACGCGATTGCATATGACCGTAGGGATTTTTTACGATGATCATGGGCATATTTCATGTTAATAATAGTTCTCTGCCAGCCGCCATTATGAACACAATACAATAGCCTTCGTAGAGCATTCGGCCAGGTTGTCGTCACACTCGGAAGTGGGAAATTTTAAAAATCCTCCGAAGTGGTTTTTTGGACACCACGCCCCCTGGTGAAATATTTCAGAATCTTTTGAGGGGGTAAATTATGTGCCCATTGATCCTCTTCCCAGTGCTGGTGAGTTTGTCCAAGTCATTTATCAATGGAGCGAGCTAGTGGCCAAAACATGGTTTGCCTATGACGCCCCCTGGTGTCGTTTATGTGCGTTGATAGGGGCCGATTTTCGGTTTCCTAGTAGAGTTTCACCAGTGCTACCCTCAGATGAAATTATGAGTCTCTGGCTATTACGGTTACAAAACGTCGGGCATAGTTTGACGTCTGGAGTGACGGACTGACGCGTGACGCCACTGAATAGTTATTTGACTAGCCCTGCTGACCTTTGGTCAGCTGGGCTAAAAATGGCTGGAATATGCTTCTTCTGCCTTCTTCGAAGGATCGAAGGTTGCTGAGTTTTGCCACACTGGCAGCCTAGAAAATGAAGTAGAGGTAAAAGACCCCCTCCGCCACCCGTGTTCAGGATTCCCCTTTCACATCATCATCATATCATTTATTCTCATTTCCATATTGTGTCGTCTGCTAGTTCATATGCCTGTTGTCCTCATTTACACTATGCTCTCCCATTTTTGAAGGTGTTATTTTTTCGATAATAAATATAGGTCAGTTAGTTATACCCCAACTTTTATGGAAACTGGTCTACCCACATCCTCGGTGTCCTCTTTCTCCTCGCTTTGGGAGTACTGGGAGAGATGGAGCAATTATTACCCCATGGATAAGCGAGAAGGGCGGACCCCGAGGGTGGGTGGGGTGGGTAAAACCTTGGTACCTTTCCTCCGCTTCCATCCCAGGTTGTCGCACATCATAAGGGGATAACCCGCGTTCTTCAGCGGGAACCATTCTGCCATCGCCCCCGCCGCCGGCGAAATGACGAATGACGGGTAATACGCCAGCTCGGCGCTAGAGGGCACCGAGGGTGTACCCACGTCCTCGGTGTCCTCTTTCTCCTCGCTTTGGGAGTACCTGGAGAGATGGAGCAATTATTACCATACCTGTCAATGCAGCTCATCGGATTCTGCCACAATTCCCAGCCGACCTCCGGATCCTCCCCCAATACTTCCAAAACTCTCCGGGGAGGAAATGAACATTACTAGAAACAATATCAATGCAAAGAGATTCACTTAGAACCTGAGAAAACCACAATTACATTTACAACCACGCTGTACATGTACGCATAGACAATTTCGCTATCCTCAAAATCTGGAGTTACAAACATATCCATCTTTGTATGTGAACCTCTTCCATATTTCCCGATCTTGGGGCACTTTAAACTCCCCGTCTGGTACTTTAAATTCAATATCCTGTATGAAAATCCGAAACCAATCTACACTAGAATTCTTGCTTTTAATGCATACAAATTTGGAAGGACAAGAGATCAACCCACCACCCACGTGGAGAGATTAACCGGATGGTGGAACAGCTGTAATAAAATAAATATCTGAGAAGCTGGTTACTTCTAGGCCTGACAATCATACACTCAAAAATTGGCCTACAGCATTCACTTGGCAGATGTTTCACCTATCGGGCCCCGCCTATTCATACTCTGTGGAACATGTACACACACTGAGCTAAGGGACAAACAAAAACACGCCAATTTATGCCTAGCAAATATGTCATGAGAACCGAAGCCGAAATGAAAAAAGACGTGAAACAGTACTAGGAATGAATGCTCTCCTGATACACATCCTGATAGTCAAATGTAGCCAAAAGCGGAAAAATTGGTTCACAAGCATGACAAGTATTCCTCGCACCGAACTGCCGAATGTTGACGTGTCATGGCGTGTCATACTTTTTCAGCATTTCTCTTTCTGATATGTAGGCCCACAGGCACATGCACTTACAGCGTTGATCACTTGGCGGTGGTCAGGACGCAAATAAGGTGCTGCCACCTACATGCTTGGCTACTCTATCCTGTTTGGAGTCCCACTAAAACATGGCGAATGTCCCAGGTTATTTCAGCTACTGCCCGCGCTGAGGCGTGGGCGTTTTTTTAAAACGTGAGAGGCCCTGGTTTTATGCATGTAGTTCAGCTTTAATATCTATGTGAATATCCATCCTACGCTCACACAGGCCTGCGCCAAACGACATTAACTCATGGCCTCATTGTCCGGCCCATAGCACCATGCTCGCAAGGGCTGCCGCTAGCGGTATTAGCTCACAACGGCATATACTTCTACCCCCAGCATATAATGCTCGCAAGGGCTGCAGCTAGCAATATTAGCTCACAACTGCATTTACTTTTACCCCCAGCATAAAGCTCGCAAGGGCTGCCGCTAGCAACATTAGCTCACAACGGCATTTACTTTTACCCCCAGGGCAATCCTCGCAAGGGTTAGCTCACAACGGCATTTACTTTTACCCCCAGGACGATCCTCGCAAGGGCTGCCGCTAGCACAGTAAACCTTCAAAACAAAATACTAGTAACTCACTGGCAATATTCAAAACGAAAACTCGGCAATGCGGTAACTCACAGCGGAGACTTCGCGGTAGCAGTTCGACCGTCCTCGACGCAGGCGAAATGACGAATGACGGGCAATACGCCAGCTCGGCGCTAGAGGGCACCGAGGGTGTTCCTCTCATTCTTTTCTGTGTATTTTCCCAATTTCGGGCCGTTGAGTTAAGAGTCGCCGAAACTTTGGTGCCGAAACCCGGGAATTAAGGAACACTCATTTTCGTTACACCGGAATTTAAGGAACATTCATCTTCTTTACACAGGGATTTAAAGTGATTTACTGGGAAAATGCCATCGAAAAAGAACAGAAGGAAGGAAGAACTGGTGAGCGATCCAACAAGTGACATTCTAACCTGGTTCCCTGGGCTCCGACGGTGGCACTTACTATTCGTGTAGGAGCCCAGGTAACCGCAACCGTCTATAAATAGCAGTGACGTCATCATTGGGAAAACCGTGTCCAAAAGCGAAGTACAACTGTCAGAAATGACTTCTCTGCTGCACGTTGTCAACAATGTCTGTAGAAAATGTACTCGGAATGGATAACTCAAATGTATCGCCGATATACTTGTAGTTTTCCATGATTTTAATATCTGAACTGGCCCAAAGCGAAGACACCATCTTAAATTTGAAATTTGACTCTGTATGCGATTCATTCAGGCTCTTGATTCACTCCAAAATGAGGCAGAGCTTAATCGTCGATTATAAATTTCAATTTCCACTTTATTAGAAATGTTACATGTATTCTAAAACTTACTAATGATAACAAGATTTTAGATATTCTAATAACCTGATTTACACGAAGTTTAATCGACGCCTGAAATCAACGGCTTCCCACTAGCCGGAATTCCGGCTATTTTTCTGGTTGCGGATACCTGGGCTTCGACACGAATTGTCAGCCAGCGCCACCGTCGGACGCCCAGGGAACCAGGTTAGTGACATTCGTAAGTCTCGGGCAGGGGCGAGAGGGTGGTTCACTCGAGCGGAGAACGCCCTCAAGGAGGCGTGTACCCAAGCGTGAACTGAAGGCACGCACCCTTCAATGAACCGGGTGATTCTCCAGGATGCCCTGGATGAATTTGATAAGCGACTGAACGAACTCTATTGAGCAAATTCAGTCAGAGTATGAACAATCATTGGATTTACTCGAACTTGCCACCATTGAAGAGGCCTATCAATTCATCTCGAAGGCAAAACGGGCCAAGCAGGAAGCCACCTTTCTGCTTGATAAGACTGACGCTGAGATTCGAGGTGAAAACTCTGTGGCGAATGGCAAAGATGACGGAAGCAGTTCCAGTGGCCATAGCAGTTCTACTGGTACGAAATTGAAGGGTAGTGTGAAGTTACCTAGACTGGAACTTCCCAAGTTCACTGGAGTAATAACCGACTGGCCATATTTCTGGGACCAGTTCGTGGCAGTAGGAGATAACAATTCGTCTTTACCAACGATCAATAAGTTTTCGTACCTCCAGTCACTCCTTGAGGGTGAGGCTAAGGGCGTGATATCAGGATTGTCAGTTACCGAAGACAACTACAAGACGGCTTGCAAATTGCTCGAAGAGAGATCTACAGAGTCCCCAAAAACCTGAACCCACCAAGGATCCCACTGATCACAAACATCGGTCTGTTAAAGCAAATGGCTCGCGGGGTTTGATTACATTTTTGGTGGCACCTCACGTAGAGAGTGAATCTCACCTCCAGGCAAAGCCGTGCTCCAGCCAAATGCAAAACCTGTGCACATATGCAAGCATAAACACTGGGGACGAGGTTCCATTAAAAATTTAATGGGTTAATGGCGTTTTCAAATTCTGTCGTTCAAAATGTACATTTTGTGCTATTCACATTGATTTTGAAGCGGCAGATTTCGCAGAATACACCTCCGACGTTTGGCTGTCTAATGCATTTCCCTTGTTTAAACTAAAATCTGTCTTTCGCATTTTTCTCAAAATGATGCTTTTATGGAGGGTCAACTGTCATGGCGCCCCAACTGTATCAAAACAAACACTGCGAGCAATTTGCTTTAATTTTCTCCAAAGTGTGAAATAAAGACTATCCATGGATGAACACAGGGATAAAGATGAAGGTGAGTTGCTTTCATCTATCACTACATTTATGTCAATTTCCCTGCAACCTGAGTGATTATGAGAAATTCTAAACCACCTTGGTCACAGTGAGCCTTGTTTTCAATGGATAATGCATTAGCCTCGTTTTAACCACACCGGGCTTTGGTGTCGCAACCAAAACCACAGTTGCTTGTCATTCGTGATCAGTGAGGTGATGAGAAGGCCCCTACAACGAAATGATAATGATCTGTACTACAGCGCCCTCCTGGGTTTACTGATCACGTTTTAGTAAAACCTAATCCCCTTGGAGATTTAAAAGGTGTATGTTGCGCTTTTTTTGGCCCACCCTGTAGAACTGAATGTACATACACTGCATTTCTAGCGGGCTCGTGTTTTACCATACATAGCATTACCATTCACTATGGTACCGTATTTATGCGTATTTAAGCACATTAGGGTTTATGCAGCAATCAGTGGTCTGGATTGTTTATTTATTCATTTTAAATTCATGGGAAAGTTCCTTCACTGAACACTGAGGAACCGACACCATTTCCAGTCCCTTAATAGTCCAATCAACATCCCAAATTAATGAATGTCATTCTTTCCCATCATTGTCCTTTTTATGACACAATATGAACAGACCTTCATTCATTGACTGATTTGAGTATGACAGTACCAAGCTAATTTCCGACACAGAAGTGTTGAATGGCCTTTCAAAATTACCGTAGTCCATTCTGGCCTACCTGTTGTTAGCTTGGATGAATGAAAACAAAAGAACTGTTCGCTCAACATTTAAAGACTTTTATCACTATTCCGAAAGATTTGCTGAAATTCAATGACTTTTAATGGCCAGATTTATGACCTCACTGTTAAAAATATCTGTAAATTTACAGCAGAATTTTCACTGCATATTTGAAGTAAAATTCATTTCACTGCAAACTACTGTTTTTTTTTTTCACTGGAATTTAACAGCAAGATTGCAGTTTCTCAGTTTAAAAGACAGCATTTGTTATAGAATTTACACCATTTGGCTGCCAAATGGTATAGAATTTACACCATTTGGCTGCCAAAATACAGTCAACGGGTGGTTTCAAATACAGAAAAGTGTTGTGTTACTCTGCTGCCAACAAAGTGCTGTCAGCAACAGTGCTTTTATGACTTTTTATGATGCTGCATAAACCTTGGTACATGTGTGATGTGCTTTTTTTCTGCCTTCGTTTGCCCGATTTAATAAGCACATGCGCTTATACTTTTCAGGAACAAAACTACTTCTTTGGAAACCGCTTCTTTGAAATGTCATCTTATTTTATACAAAACGATACTTAGTCGATCCTGCGATCGTTGTCGGTGATCGGCTAGCTGACCCGCGTCGCCAGAACTTGACAAGTAATGGATCTACACTATACTTATTGAATGTTTGATGCGAACTGTATCAGATACATTTTGGCAATACGAGATGCGGTACACTAACATGAAATGGTCCATGGACCATGTGCTCACTGGGTTGGACATAATAGTCTAATGACAGAGGGAGGTACATATCAGTTATGAGCAATCTGGGTCAAGTCTTCCCAGGAAAGACTTTGATGATTTTTGGGATCCCACCCGGCGGCCATATTGGACGTCCGATCGGGCTGGAACTTCACATGCACATAAAGGTCATCTGCAGGGGACCACAAAGCACATTGGAGCGCTTTGGGTCAAGTCGTTTCTGAGTTACAGCACTTTGATGATTTCGGGTTATGCCACCTGGCGGACATATTGGATGTCCGATCGGGCTGGAACTTCACCTGCACATAAAGGTCATCTGCAGGGGACCACATAGCACATTGGAGCGCTTTGGGTCAAGTCGTTCCTGAGTTACAGCACTTTGATGATTTTCGGGTTACGCCACCTGGCGGCCATATTGGATGTCTGATCGGACCGAAACTTCACCTGGACATAAAGGTCATCTGCAGGGGGCCACATAGCACATTGGAGCACTTTGGGTCAAGGCGTTCCTGAGTTACAGCACTTTGATGATTTTTGGGTTACGCCACCTGGTGGCCATGTTTGAAGTCAAATCAGGCCGAAATTTGACATGCATGTAAAAGTCATCTAGATGGAGGTAAATATCAAATTTGTGCACTCTGCCTCAAGCCATTCCTGAGTAATAGCACTTACTTGATTTTCAGGTTACGCCACCTGGCGGCCATATTGGATGTCCAATCGGGCCGAAACTTGGTATTTTTTAAGGTACCCCTCCAATGCATGTCTATGCAAGATATGAAGTTGCTCGGTGAAATAATGACAAACTGTGGCAGGTTCGTCACTTTTG
>NMRB01000735.1:214417-232343 GCA_002633025.1 Notospermus geniculatus
TGCCCCCCCCCCCCCCCCCATATGAGATGCCCCACAACAATAGATTCTGATGGATAAAGGGTTAGCCGGGCACTGACAAACAGAACTTCTGTTACCAGATGTCCCCTGAACAAAAGAAGCGGGCATCTGATATCGGGGTCATTACATTCTATGACACCTGTGCCTGAACGATATAGTGGGGCGCCTAGCAATGTGTGATGGTAAGTTCATCGTTTGCGATATCAGATCCGGCAGAATTCATCTCAAAATTTAACGATCCCACCACAGAAGTCAGTGAAGTGAATTATGTCATAGGCCTAGTTCGGAAAGAACCTGCTGCCTCAGAACTGCGGACGTCATTGGACGCCATCTCCGTCTGAATGTTACTCCATTGACATACCCAGATGAGGGTTTTGGATCGTGAATTGAAGAAAGAAAGTTGCTTGACATGCGGTGAACTTAAGATGGCGGATAATGGCGGACGCTTCAAATTTTAGCTGCGGTAGTTTTTGAAGAAAAGTACTGAATGTAGCGGCTCGGGACCGACTTTGAAGGAAAAAAAACTGTAAGGACTGTAGACCAAGGTGCATATCTAATAAATCAGGTTGAATTCCTGACGTTTTTTGTGTGCCATTTGCCACTTTCTGAGACATTCTAAACTGACTGATTGTGCTCAGGCTATGTTTACATGTACACATATACATGTACGTGTATACTCGTGTGCATGCGTTAATCCGCCACAGGACATAATCGATCATTCATCACGCTTGATTCATCATGTCTAACTTGAAATCCGCAGTGGAAGCGTCGGCGTCGCCATCTCTGGGTCAGGAACGGAACAAGAGAAGTTTCGGTGTCCTGTCGCCAGATGGAGATGGTAAGGTGAGTCCGGACTGAGGGTGATGCTGCAGATGAGGAAGATAATGCCAAGGAGCTTGATACCATTAATGATACGTTACTCGCATATGTGGTGTTCTCACTACAATCAGGGACACAAGAACTTGTAAAAAGAGCTGTACTTGGTTTTTTCCCCGCTGAACAGATCCTTAAGTCCAAGAACATTCTGTGGGCAAAAACTTGCAATGAAACTATCGGAAAATATATATCGCGTAAAGCCTCCAGTGTTCGTAGTGAGGAAGAAGCAAATCTGAATGATATCATTACTGCCATAGGAAAACTAGAGAAGGCTGAAAGCATGCCTGATGTTGTGATATCTGCAATGAATCTAGGAAAAATACCACGATCGGCTCCAGAGGAGCTCAATTCGATCTCTATCGTCGACAGGTTGGCCAAAGTTGAGGACCGAATGAACAAGATGGAAGAAGCTGTTACCCGTCAGTCCTGTGAACTCAACTCGTTATCCAAACGTTCGGAGGTTCCGAAAGCAGCACTGCCGGATAGTGGATGGAGTGATTACCAGGTGGAAACCTGGGACGATAGGGTGTGGTCACAGGATGGTCCCGAAGGATCGAAGAGAGCTGAGAGTTTCGCAGATGCTGTAAAAAGTTCCCGTCTTACAAGTAGTCAGAATCCACCGTCTTCATCACAACGGGGAAGAGGGGGGATTAGAGGAGGACGAGGAGGTAGAGGTGGCCTGTCAGGTGCGCGAACAAACCTGCTGGCTCCTCCAGAGGTACTGAGGTTGAGAAGTAGCAACGTGTCGGTCGACTCTTGTGCTAATTCAGACGGTTTTCAGTTATCAAGTCGAGATCAGAAGAAACAGCGAAGAAACGACAGACAGAGGAGGCGGGTAATCACGGGAAGGTCATCAGTCCCCGTTGGTTGCAAGATCAAGGGGGCTCCAGAGCCTGACCGTGATCTGTTCATATCTCGACTTGATAAAGACACTATTGATAAGGACTTCAAGTCATTTATTGAAAACAATGGTTTCTGTGTCCGAAAGTTACAATGTGTTTCACATGAAGACGCAAATTTTAAGTCGTACCGCCTGACCGTTCCAAAATCCCAGTTTCCTGGACTATTCAACGAGGATGTGTGGCCAACTGGTGTATGCGTCAGGAAATATGTCATCCCTCCACGGAGGGATTATGAACAAAACGTGGACAACTAATGAAAGTACTTGTACCCTTCTTGTGCTGTGTCCTTGCTGTAATGAAACTCAGACTTGACACTTACAACAGTACGGGCACCGGCCCCGGTCGTAGAGAATTCATAAGTGACCTCATGCCGAATTCTGATTTTGTCCTTTTACAAGAACATTGGTTATTAAATCAGCAAATTCCGAAATTGCAAAATGATATTGGGAAAAATGTAATTATTCATGGCGTATCCGGAATGGAAGACGGTACCCTGTTGAGGGGTAGACCTTTTGGAGGCTGCGCAGTAGCGTGGAAAGGTGTTATTGGGAGTAAAACCTCCCCGGTTGAAACGCTCTCACGTAGAGTATGTGCTGTGAAGACTAAGTACGACGCATTTGATGATGAAATAATGTTATTTAGTGTGTATATGCCTTCAGATAACTCAGGTGATGAAAATCTTGGCGAATTTAGGGACACCTTAACTGAGATTTCTAGAGTTTTAGATAGCTGCAACACGCGGTATGTAATCATTGGAGGAGATCTTAACACTGATTTCATGAGAGTTAGATCAGCTCACACTATTGCTTTGAGAGAATTTATGGAGAGGGAATCTCTAAGGTGTGGTCTTGACTTAGACTCAGCTGAGGTTGATTATACATATGAATGTCCTATCACAGGTTCACGGTCAACATTAGATCATTTTTTGCTTTCTGAGAATTTGTTCCAGTTATTAGATCGCTACAGTGTTGTTCACAGTGCCACTAACCCCTCGGGTCACTCTGTTGTAGAAATGTCACTTGATCTCCCTGTCAATGGTGTAACTGGGAACATCAATGATGGTAAATCACAAAAACGTGGTGTATCTTGGGACAAGGCTTCAAATGAAGACCTCGAGAATTATGCAGAAACACTTGACTTGATAGGTATCTCGACTCAATTGAAGTTCCTTATGATGCAATTTTATGCCAGAATCCTGTGTGTGAAGATCACCAAAGGTCTTTGAATAAGTTTCATGATGACGTAATTCACTCATGTTTAACTGCAGGTAATGACACGCTACCTATTGGTGGTAACGGGAACCCAAGAGGGCGACCTGGAATAGCTGGGTGGGATGAGAACGTGGTCGAGTATAGGGAACGAGCCATTTTTTGGCATAGGGTTTGGAAAGATAATGGGAAGCCCAGAGCTGGCATTGTAGCTGACATCCGTAGACAGACTCGGTCTAGGTATCACTATGCTGTAAGAAGAGCGAAGAAGGATAGAGATAGAGTATCGGCTGAAAAGCTGGCTGATACGCTTGCTGACAAAAACAGCAAGGATTTCTGGGCTGATATCAAGAACACACCTACTGCAAACACGTTATTATTTGAAATGAGAATTATTAAGTAGTGAGAATTTCAAAAAAGTCAGCATTTCAAACAAAGAAGGCCAAAATGTACCCTTGCCAGAGACTTCCACACTGCCAAGTAAGATCCACATTTTTTGATGCAAGCAAAGCTACATCACATCTCAAGATTTTACAACATCGAAAATGTTCCATGTACCCCGCTTATCACGGCTCCCCGTCACGGCTACATCGATTCGACGCGAGGATGTACCCACACAATAAACGGCCGCTAACCGCGGCTACATCGATTCGACGCGAGGATGTACCCACACAATAAACGGCCGCTAANTGCAAAATCTGGCATTATTCATGACCAACAAGTCTCTTTGTACATATATTGAATCTCCCGGTAGTCCAGGGCTCCAAATTCGACATTATCACCTCGATAGACAAAATTGGGCAAATTTATTATGCTGCAGGAGGAAACCGGGGTACCCGTAGAAAACCAGGGGTATGAGAAGCAGTAGAAAACGTTACACTGTCTGCGCATGTGTCCATCACTTTCTTGTCAGTCCCAGTTCAATCCACAGGACCCTAGCTCTCTTAGCTAATTAGTTTCATCCTCTGATAACAAGAGGACATTCTAAATGTCATATGGCTAGGTTCATTAGATAAGGATGGAACCTGTCACATGTTAGATCATCAAGGTCACTGCATAATGGAAATGGGCATCTTCAATAACCTAAGTGTAGGTGACATCATTCCCCTACCTCCTACCTCAGGCAGAGATATTTCAAATTATCCACTTTGACCTTGACCTTGACATTTGATCATCAAGGTCATAGCATAATCGAAATGGGCACCCTCAATAATCTAAGTATGGGTGATATCATGCCTCTATGTCTACCACAGACAGATATATTTCAAATTATCAAGTTTGACCTTGACCTCTGATCATCAAGGTCACTGCATAATCGAAATGGGCAACCTAAGTATCGGTGATATCATGCCTCTGTCTCTACCACGGGAAGAGATACTTCATATTATCAAGTTTGACCTTGACCTTGACTTGATCATCGAGGTCACTGCATAATCGAAGTGGGCATGCTCAATAACCTAAGTATGGGGGATATCATGCCTCTGTCTCTACCACAGGCAGAGATATTTCAAATTATCAAGTTTGATACATCAAAATCTCATGATACAAAATGTATTTCAATCACCCGGACACGTGAAACTGAGAATTTTAACACCGTCCAGTCCTTGGATAAGCAGGCATGAGTAGTAAGACTTGTTTCATGTTGCTCAGTTGACAATATGGCAAGTTACCTCAAAATATCAATTTCTGATATCGAAATCCCCATGACCCCAACATCACAGATCAAAAGTAACCAGTCCATTCGGACTGATCAAAAATTAATCTGTCCAATTGGACTTGATAATTTGAAGTATCTCTTCCTGTGGTAGAGACAGAGGCATGATATCACCCATACTTAGATTATTGAGAATGCCGATTTCGCGTGGCCCTGGATGGGCAGAATCCNTGATGTTGCCCAACATTACATTTACGGATTGACCAGGACCCATGTTCCCGAAGCCGTCGTAAGGTTAACGATGTCATTACGCTATGCATTTTCCCAGTTTTAACGACATCGTTAACCTAACGATGGCTTCGGGAACATGGCTCCTGACCAGTTAATTGGACTATTAGGGACAAAGATCCTTAATCCTGTGGGAAACAATACAGGGGGACATCGAGAAGATGGGAGGCATTTGATTCTATCACACCGAAACGTATGGGGAATGACACGTTGCCATCATTGCCAGCCCTCTGGCTGTCCTGCGCCCAATGTTTTCTATCGCGCCTATATATTGGTGAATTTGGCGCTCAGGCCTACGTGAGATTCGATATACATATATTTACAAGTACATGTACATGTAGTAGCGTTTCTGGTGTAGAGTTCGATTCTAGGGCCTTGTTGAGGATGGGGTTGGGTATTTGGGGTTGGATACTTGGTGTGGTGACCTTGGCATAGGTGGTGAGTCTGCTGCTCTCTCCACTCGAGGAGATTTAATAGATTTAATAGTATTTTCCTCGCTCTGTTTCCTAATCCTACTTTCTTCAGCACATCTTTGCATTGGCAACGGGTTCGTTCGGCACGTTCATAGCTGCCATGATAAACAGCATGCGGATGGTGGAGTGTTGTCTTTCGCGCTAAAATTCCCCTGGAACAAAGGGCTAATTATCCAGATCCCTAATAACATGTCTAAATATACCGGTAAATACACCTGATAAGGGATACAAAAAGAGTGTTAATTCTGTCCACCACTAGAAGAGTTTATATTTATGTAGCCTGCCAAATAGTTTATTTGATTCAGCTTGGCCAAGTTAAGTTGAACTTACATTGGGCAGCGTGATTGAACATGTTGAAGGGAGGAAATGATGTCTTTGATGACCAAAAATTTTGCAGAAGTTGCTGAAGTTATTTTGCCGTAAATAAGCTTTCTGCATTGGCCAATTTCGTTGCAAGTTCGACAAACTATTAATCATGTTAATAGGATGTCAGTGAACGTGGGTATCTATGGCGTTTTCCTGGGAATAGGCCACACTCTTAAAAAATTCTCGTCGTACTGACAAGCTGGAACTCGTTCTCAGAATATGCTTAAATTGACAGGGTCTATCTTGTCAATTGACAAGTTTTTAACTTGTGTGACGACCCTGTCGTCTAATATTCGTTTAGGTCGTATTGAGTCCACCAGAGGGCAAGTGACCTCGTGGCTTTTGAGCCCGCACCCACCATTTTGGTTGTACTGCAATTTTTGGGTCTCTCTTTAAACGCATTAAAACCCGTGTTTACGTAATGTACATATCTTATTACAAGTTGTTATAATAGAGACCAGAGTTTGTTGTTTTCTTTTGACGACCATTGGGAGCCGGTGGCAACGTCATATGGGGGCCCGTCCGGGAGTTTGTTTGTAAAAGTTTTGCGGCTCTTCTGTGCAACACTCCGCTGTACATTTCTACAGCTCGATGCATTGCTGGACCGCGTGGTTATGGGTGCGTAGCGTGCATGCATGTGCCTGTGCATATAATGTACACGGACGTGTATAGCGACCACGTGGTTTTCGTTTCGATGAAAGTGTCATCGGTTCACTGTGAAGTAAATGACCTCAAGTCTATGGAACTTTTGGTACGCCACTCCTTGAATGATATACATACAGTCTGAAGTAGACTGTTGTACTGGTGGTAGGCCTATTGTTGTTTGTGGTCAGATATCGGATGTATATCTGTGACAATCTGCAGTCTTGTCCGGTGGTGACTTGTGTATTGCAATTAGCCTATATGGGCCTAGCCTACACGGTATTGTATGGGAGTTGTCGTTGTAACATTTTTGTGTCACGGTACTTTGATGCACACACTTGGTGTGTACTTGGTGGATGCAACTTTTGAGTGACTATTTTGTCTAGTAAAACTTTACCTGCTTATGTGTAGATTTTTGAGTTGACTCGGTGTGAGCAACTGTGGTTTCAGTAACCTTGGGCTACACTTTTGTTTTAGCACTCAACTGTATGACATCTTTTGTGATCAATGTGTGATCCTTTCTGACTTCACGAAAGTCTGATGGTAATAGGCTGACTCTAACTAGTCTTACCTATTGTGGAAATCTGTGTGATTGATTTCTTGTTTTGAACTGAGTATTTCGGATACTCTTGGGAGTTTTAGACTCGCCTGATGTCAAGGTACTTTGTAACATTGGTCCTTGTTGTGGTTTTCAGCTCTGTTGTGGAAAACGAGTTGAACGTCGGACAAACTTTGGTGAAACCCTATTTGTGTGACCTAACTTCACGTGTTGAGGGATTTGTTGTCAGAAGGCATTGTAGTTTGTACCGAAAAATGGCACTTACAGGTGGTACCTTTGACTTGAAGAAGTTCTTGAATAACCCTAACTGGGACATTCTAGAAAAGCTGAAAAAAGCTGACTTGGTAGCCATTGGCGGGCATTATGGTGTATCTTTTCAGGCCAAGGCTAAAAAGGGTGAAGTGTTACAGACCCTTGTAGATGAACTCCTTAGGAAGGGTGTTGTTGAGGAGTTGGAGGTAGGGGCGCCTGCTGATGATGATGAGCCTGTGAGCATGAAATCTGATGAGCTCAGAATGAAGGAAATTGAATTGGAAAAATACAAGTTGAATCTTGAATATGAATTTAAGGCAAAGGAACAGGCGATGGAGCTTGAACGCAAGAGAATTGACCTGAAACGGCAGGAAATTGAGCAGAACCTTAAGCTCAAAGAGCTAGAACTTCAGGCTGCCGCTGCAGCACGTCCCGCTCCTCCTCCTCCTCGCCCTACTGAGTTTGATGCTAGCAGAAATGTTCGGCTAGTACCTCCATTTGACGAAAAGGATGTCGACAGGTATTTCAGCCACTTCGAGAAGGTGGCCACGTCCTTGAAATGGCCCAAAGAATTCTGGCCCTTGCTAGTGCAGAGTAGGTAGTAAAAAGAACCATTTTGAAGGCGTACGAGTTGGTACCGGAGGCGTACCGGCAGAAATTTAGAAATTTGCGAAAGACGGATGGTCAGACCTATGTGGAGTTCCTATAAGGATGAGGATAAGGATGACCTGTTTTCGAAGTGGTGCACTTCTATGGAAGTAGGGGACTACGAGTCATTGTGCAACCTTCTCTTAGTGGAGGAGTTTAAAAGATGTTTGCCCGGTGACATAAAGACATTTCTTGATGAACACAAAGTAAAGACACCTCAGGATGCTGCGGTTCTAGCTGATGACTATGCCCTGACGCACAAGGGGAGTTTTATTAAGAAGTCTAACCAGGCGCAGGGTGGCAAAAATGAAAAACAGAACCAGGCGCAGGGTGACAAGAATGAAAAAAGTTCAGCTCCAAGTGCTGAGGCCTCTGGGGCACCAGCACCATCTGGTGGGGGTTCGCAGAAGTCGAACACCTCGGGTTCAGGGAAGTCCAAACAGAAGGGTAATGGCAAGGTGAAATGTTTCTATTGCAAAAAAGAGGGGCACAGGATGTCCGAGTGTTGGACCCTGAAAAAGAAAGAGCCTGACAAGGGGTCAAGTATGTTTGTGTCAGGGATAGGTCAGTTAGATACAGCAGTTCCTGAGGAGTACAGACCTTTTGTGTCTGACGGTTTTGTGTCTCTTGATGACTGTAACAAAGTGCCAGTGAAGATTCTGAGAGACACTGGAGCATCACAGTCCCTGATGTTGAGTGATGTCTTGAAATTTGGACAATGTTCAGATACTGGTCAGAGTCTGATATTGCAGGGTGTTGGGTGTGAACCATTTTCGGTGCCTTTGCACACTGTGTATCTGCAATCCGGCATTTACAATGGGAAAGCTTCTGTTGGCATTAGGCCGTCGCTCCCGATTGCGGGTGTTTCTTTCCTACTTGGTAATGACCTGGGTGGAGGAAAAGTTTCTGTGTGTCCCATTGTAACCAACAAGCCTGCAGTGACTGACACTGACCAATTAGAGGAAGAGTTTCCTGGTATTTTCCCATCTTGTGCGGTAACGAGGTCGCAGACCCGAGCGGCTAAGTCTGCTCCTGCGAATACGGGTACTGACCCTGGCATTAACGGTGTGTCTGTGCTTTCTGACGATGAGTCTGATGATGACTCTACCGTTGTTGAGAGAGAGAATGGGCCCAGTGATCAGAACAATGACACTGTGGATGGCCCTGGAACCGCCAGTGAGGGCACTTGGATTAGTAGAAGTAGGTTGCTAGAAGAGCAGGGTGGAGATGACGAGATCCAGAAGCTGGTTAAGCAGGCTGTTTCTTGTAGAGAGGATTGTGAGGGACCTGTGTCCTACTACATGCAAAATGGTTTGTTGATGCGACAGTGGCGTCCTCCTGACGCAAGGGTAGATGAAGAATGGAGGGTGAGGCAACAAGTTGTTGTGCCTAGGTCGTGTAGAGCCGAGGTTTTGCGTTTGGCTCATGGTTCACCCATGCGTGCACACTTTGGCATTAAGAAAACGTATCTTGCCATTTTGCGACACTTTTTCTGGCCAGGTTTACGGGCCGATGTGGTGAAGTATTGCAGGGGGTGTCACACCTGTCAGATTGTTGGTAAGCCGAACCAGAATCCCCCGGTTGCCCCGTTACAGCCCATCCCTTCAGTAGGGGAAGCTTTCAGCTCTATTATAGTGGACTGTGTTGGTCCTCTTCCGAAGACCTCCTCTGGCAACGAATATTTGTTGACCTTGATGTGTAGGGCCACTAGGTTCCCTGAGGCTATACCCCTTAGAAAAATCACCGCTAAGTCGGTGATCAAAGCTTTAGTGAAATACTTCAGCTGGGTTGGCTTGCCGAAGTCTGCTCTGCAAACTGACCAGGGCTCAAATTTCATGTCCAAGGTGTTCTCACAGGTCATGCAAGAGTTGGGTATTGAACATGTTACTTCATCTGCGTATCATCCCCAGTCACAGGGTGCCTTGGAGCGTTTCCATGCAACCTTGAAGAACATGCTCACCTCGTATTGTCAGGAAAACTCTAAGTCTTGGGATGAGGGCGTCCCGTTGGTACTGTTCGCGGCACGCGAGAGCGTCCAACAGTCACTTGGGTTTTCGCCGTTCGAATTAGTCTATGGACATGAAGTTCGAGGCCCTTTGAAATTACTCAAAGAAACCTGGTTGAATGACAATTCTGAATCTGATGAACAAGATGTAAATGTTCTTGACTATGTCGCTGAATTTAGGCGGAAACTGGCTGGCGCATGTGAACTGGCAGAGTCGAACCTTTCGCAGGCGCAAACAAACATGAAAAAGTGGTATGACAGAAAAGCACGAAGCAGATGCTTCAATGCTGGTGACAGAGTGTTAGTACTTCTGCCTATGGATAAGCGTGCTCTGCAGGCTAAGTTTTCTGGTCCGTATGAAGTGGAGCGCAGGGTCGATTCTCTGAATTATGTTGTACTTACCCCAGATCGGGTGAAGAAAAAGCGACTCTGCCACGTCAACATGTTGAAGCCATACCGTGAAGCTGATGATACTGGTCAAATTCCTTGTAAGCCAGTCATGTGTGAATCCGAGGTTCCGGTTGGTGATCCTCAGACGGAGGATGAGTTTGAGCAGCTTTCTGACTGCCCAAAAAGGTTGAAGAATTCTGATGTATTGCGAAATCTGAACTCAAAACTAGCGCACATCAAGAATAGAAAGGAGCGCAGAGCTATTAAGAAGCCGATCCTAGAATATGCGCACATTTTCTCTGACGTACCAACCAAAACCTCCATGTTGAAGCACGATATCGATGTTGGTGACGCTAAGCCAGTGAAACAACATCCATATCGCTTGAGTCCTGAGAAGAAGCAGGCTATGGACAGTGAAGTCCAATACATGTTAGAGAACGATATCATTGAGCCCAGCCAAAGTGATTGGAGCTCACCTTGTGTACTGGTGAAAAAGAAAGATGGCACCTATCGTTTGTGTCAGGACTTTCGTCGTGTCAATGCCTTGTCCAAAGCTGATAGCTTTCCAAATAAGCGAATTGAAGATTGTATTGAAAAGTGCGGTAAATCGAAGTATATCAGCAATTTTGATATGCTCATTGGGTATTGGGCAGTTCCTCTGACTGATAGGGCGAAGGAGATCAGTGCTTTTGCTACCCCTACGGGGTTATACCAGTACAAGGTCATGGCTTTTGGTCACAAGAATGCATCAGCCACGTACCAACGGCTAATTAACCGGGTAATGGATGGTTTGTCTGATATGGACTCCTTTCAAGATGATGCCATTTTGGCTACTGATACCTTTGATCAGCACATCGCAGGCATGAGGGCATTCTTTCAGAGGTGTAGTGATGCCAATCTGACGATTAACCTCGTCAAGAGTGAGTTCTGTCATGCAAAGGTTACTTACCTTGGGCACGTTGTGGGACTGGGTAAGGTCCGCCCTGTCCAGGCCAAGGTCCAGGCCATGGTGGATTTCCCAACCCCCCATGACAGGAAGGCTGTGATGAGATTCTTAGGTGTCATTGGATTCTATCGGCGTTTCTGCCGAAACCTCTCACAGATCGTCTCGCCTCTCACTGCCTTGCTCAAAAAGAATGTCAAGTTCGTCTGGTCGCCAGAGTGCAACGAGAGCTTTGAGAAAGCGAAAGCGATACTCGTGTCAGACCCTGTGCTGATCGCCCCAGACTTTGAGAAACAGTTCAAACTTTCAACTGATGCCAGTATGTCAGTGGATGATGGATATTGTGAGGATATACCTGATATGGAGGCCTTTACACATGGTGTGGTTTGCTGTTGGACATTTGTGCAAGATAGCCCATGGACATTTCCAATAAACTGACATAGTGTTCAAAGACAATGTTTTAGCAACGCTGTTCGCTGATACTGACATTTGAGTAGCGTATTTTGGTGCAAGGTTTTGAATTGCCTTGTGCCTTATCATTTTAGTAAGCAGAACTGAGAATGATTGAGAATGTCATTTTTGTACCTTTTCCGTGTGTACTCATGGGTGTTTTCAAAGTGAAGATCACCAGTATTTTAGTTATTTCTCTGTGAGAGAATATGTATCCAGAAATTGTACAAGTGCAAGACTAATCTCCCAGTGTGAAAGGGGGGCCTTTCTCTTAAGAGGGGGAGTGTGACGACCCTGTCGTCTAATATTCGTTTAGGTCGTATTGAGTCCGCCAGAGGGCAAGTGACCTCGTGGCTTTTGAGCCCGCACCCACCATTTTGGTTGTACTGCAATTTTTGGGTCTCTCTTTAAACGCATTAAAACCCGTGTTTACGTAATGTACATATCTTATTACAAGTTGTTATAATAGAGACCAGAGTTTGTTGTTTTCTTTTGACGACCATTGGGAGCCGGTGGCAACGTCATAACTTGTCATCCTCGGAAAAGAGACATCTTATCATTGAAACAACTACATCTCGTCATTCAGGCTACACACTAATCAAAAATTATGCGCCAAGATACCGTTATACGGTAGTTACAAGTACTAATTACAGGTACATATGAAAGAAAAACTCTCCCAAATTTCAGGGCCTACGGCGGGATTCGAACCTACGACCTATGAAATGTATAAACTACTAGACATAGCCCCTAAACCCTCCTGGCTATTGAGGCAACGATGGTGACAGCATGCTCAGAGTTCAAGAATTTGAGCGATAAATGTGAGGGAAGCGCATGCGCAATAATGTCCTGCCACCTGCAACTTATCGCCATAACTAGAGACCTTGTCTACTGGATAAACTGAACTCGTCACAGAGATGTGCGACTCGCCATGACAAGTAAATTGTGTCATGAATGACGTAATTCGTCAGGCTGACTAAAGCATCTCATCAATATTCGCAGACAAGTTGCGGTGACAAGAATTTTTTAAGAGTGCAGGTTAGGGTAGGGACACACGTAACGTGATTCGCATGCGATAGGGCAACGCATGCGTCAAAACCTTTGTTTGCGTGCAGTGCGGCGGAAAATAACAAAGTATTTGTCGCATGCGTGTGTCACAAGAAATCTGATACATACGCCGGCATAAACTGTCTAGCCTTTAGTACCGCCCCATATTACCCTTTGCGCTAGGACCTCGCATGCCTGGTCATTTTCATGAAAACTGTGCCTGCTTGGTCCCAGAACTAGGAAGAACTGAACTGAAGAATCGAAGTTTTGCTGGGAACTGCATTGAAATCAGATGCCTCCGTCATTGACGTAATCATCATATCAGACTTGATATTTTGTCCATCACTCTCTTAGTGATGGCACAAATCGGCTCCTATAACCAGTTAACACCTAGAGCAATAGAAACAAGTTCTACCCTAAGGTTTTTATACCCTAGAAATCAAATGAGCTGATTATTTTTGATCTGAGAGGTTTGAGTCATGGTGATATCGACGTTCGATATCACGAAATTTGATATTTTGAGATTACTTGCCACACTGTCAACTGATCAACATGAAACAAGTCTAAATTCATGCCTGCTTATCCAAGGACAGGATTGTGGTAAAATTATCAGCCTCATGTGTCCGGGTGATTGAGATATCATGAGATTTTGATATTTTCAAACTTGATAATTTGCAATATCTCTGCCCGTGGTTGAGGTACAGACATGATATCACCCATACTTAGGTTATTGAACATGCCCATTTCGATTATGCAATGACCTTGATGATCAGGTCAAGGTCAAACTTGATAATTTGAAATGTCTCTGTCTGTGGTAGCAGTGGAGGTTTGATAAAACCCGTATTTAAATTATTTAGGATGCCAATTTCGATTATGTAATAACCCTGATNTGTCCAAAGCTGATAGCTTTCCAAATAAGCGAATTGAAGATTGTATTGAAAAGTGCGGTAAATCGAAGTATATCAGCAATTTTGATATGCTCATTGGGTATTGGGCAGTTCCTCTGACTGATAGGGCGAAGGAGATCAGTGCTTTTGCTACCCCTACGGGGTTATACCAGTACAAGGTCATGGCTTTTGGTCACAAGAATGCATCAGCCACGTACCAACGGCTAATTAACCGGGTAATGGATGGTTTGTCTGATATGGACTCCTTTCAAGATGATGCCATTTTGGCTACTGATACCTTTGATCAGCACATCGCAGGCATGAGGGCATTCTTTCAGAGGTGTAGTGATGCCAATCTGACGATTAACCTCGTCAAGAGTGAGTTCTGTCATGCAAAGGTTACTTACCTTGGGCACGTTGTGGGACTGGGTAAGGTCCGCCCTGTCCAGGCCAAGGTCCAGGCCATGGTGGATTTCCCAACCCCCCATGACAGGAAGGCTGTGATGAGATTCTTAGGTGTCATTGGATTCTATCGGCGTTTCTGCCGAAACCTCTCACAGATCGTCTCGCCTCTCACTGCCTTGCTCAAAAAGAATGTCAAGTTCGTCTGGTCGCCAGAGTGCAACGAGAGCTTTGAGAAAGCGAAAGCGATACTCGTGTCAGACCCTGTGCTGATCGCCCCAGACTTTGAGAAACAGTTCAAACTTTCAACTGATGCCAGTGACAAAGCCGTTGGCGGGTGTTTGATGCAGGAGGATGGGGACGGAGTTGATCACCCCGTGTGCTACTATTCCAAGAAGTTGGACAAGCACCAAATCAACTATTCGACAATTGAGAAGGAGTGCCTAGCACTAGTGCTTTGTTTGAGACACTTTTCTGTGTATCTCGATGCTCCGGCCCTCCCAGTGATTGTGTACACTGACCACAACCCTTTGAAGTTCTTGTGTAAAATGCGCAACCATAATCAGAGGTTGATGAGATGGTTCTTGATGATGCAGGAACATAACCTGGACATCCGTCACATTAAGGGCAAGGACAATGTGATAGCTGATGCCCTCTCGCGTACTGGGTAGAATGAAAAGAGAATTACAGAGTAGGAATCAGGATGGACCTGTGGATTCGTTCCGTGGATCTCCTTGGAAATTAGATGATACTGTGTCAGTGGATGATGGATATTGTGAGGATATACCTGATATGGAGGCCTTTACACATGGTGTGGTTTGCTGTTGGACATTTGTGCAAGATAGCACATGGACATTTCCAATAAACTGATATAGTGTTCAAAGACAATGTTTTAGCAACGCTGTTCGCTGATACTGACATTTGAGTAGCGTATTTTGGTGCAAGGTTTTGAATTGCCTTGTGCCTTATCATTATAGTAAGCAGAACTGAGAATGATTGAGAATGTCATTTTTGTACCTTTTCCGTGTGTGGTCATACTAGTAGGTGTTTTCTAAGTGAAGATCACCAGTATTTTAGTTATTTCTCTGTGAGAGAATATGTATCCAGAAATTGTACAAGTGCAAGCACATGTACTTTCACTAATCTCCCAGTGTGAAAGGGGGGGCCTTTCTCTTAAGAGGGGGAGTGTGACGACCCTGTCGTCTAATATTCGTTTAGGTCGTATTGAGTCCGCCAGAGGGCAAGTGACCTCGTGGCTTTTGAGCCCGCACCCTCCATTTTGGTTGTACTGCAATTTTTGGGTCTCTCTTTAAACGCATTAAAACCCGTGTTTACGTAATGTACATATCTTATTACAAGTTGTTATAATAGAGACCAGAGTTTGTTGTTTTCTTTTGACGACCATTGGGAGCCGGTGGCAACGTCATAGTGCGAGCAGGGTTTGCGTGACGTGCGCGAACAACAGTGACTTTATCTCGCGTACCGTACGCGTACCCTTCGCAAAACCAGAGTAATATCATCGACACAGCTGATCTTCGCGAGGCTGCTCTCCGATCCTCGCAGTTGCCAAGCCATCAATGATGATGGTTTTGAAATTGTCGATTTTAGGCCTCTAACTAGGGTAGGCCTAGGCCTAGGCCTCCTTACAGGCCTACCGTCCATGCCTTCAAGGCATCGTTACTGCGTGTAACATGTGTCATCATCACACTTATAGCCTACATAATATAGGCAGGGCTTAGGCCTAGGCCTTGCATGCTTGGCTTGGCCCGAACTGGGCCCGTACCGGCGGGTAGGCTAGCTACTCACCCCGATGCCCGATGCACGTGGTCGTGGGTGGCTTGCGGCTGGAGCTGAGCTGATGGTGAGGCTACGGACATTGGCTTACCCTAATTTAAGTGCATCCTAAGCGTAGGCCAACAAGTAAATCCACAGATTTATACCGGTACGCCTGTCACACCGTCGTTGGCCTAGGCTTGGCCAACCGGGGCCTACACATGTACGGTACCGTAGACAACCGAATGTGCCACCCACAACACGAGTGACGTGATATGTCATGTACGGTATGTAGGCCTAGCCTATAGACCATTTAGGCTCAGCGAGATTCGGCGAGAGGTCACGACGTTGCCATGGCGTTTCTCGCACATGCGCAGTAGCTGGTTGGAAGAATGTACACGGAACTGCACGGAACGTGTGGTGAGACATGTACATTCTTCCAACCAGCTACTGCGCATGTGTGAGAAACGCCATGGCAACGTCGCGACCTCTCGCCGAATCTCGCTGAGCCTAAATGGTCTATAGTGCATCCAACACAGTGCTGATGATTTGCGACGTCGTGACGCCGTGTAAACATGGTCCGCAAGGCCTTCATGACTACATAATGCCTGTCGTAGGCTACACACCGTCAGTCAGACCGTTCTTCATACATCGCGAAGACTGGACCTTCGCGAACACTACGCGGCTAGGCTTCGCGAAGGGTGCGCGAACGTCGGCAGTTAATGTTCGCGCACCGTTCTCGCCGAGTTCGCGAAGTCTTCGCGCACGTCGCGAGAATGGTGCGTGATAGAGCTTCGTACGCTGCGCGCAGGGTGCGCGAAGCACATGGGATGTCAATTGTGCCCTGTAGCCTACTGTATTTGCTTGCTAACCATTAAAAGGGTTTGTGCTTGTATCTCGTTTCCCTGTCATGCCTGTTTCAACCTCTTGAGTTGGCAGGTCATAGTCAGCTGAGCGCAAGGCCCATGGGCCGCTTGTTTGAAAACAGAGAATGCTGTAAACCACAGTTTCGGATTCCTAAACCATAGTTTCGAGTAAACCATGGTTTAGGGATCCTAAACTTTAGGACCCCTAAACCATGGTTTACTCGAAACGATTGTTTACGATCGTAAACTATGGTTTAGGCCTCCCGAAATGGACGTTTTTCTCCAAACCATGGTTTACGGTGTCTAAACTATAGTTTAGACATGGTTTAGGGATCATAAACCATGGTTTAGGCCGGAATGGACATTCGGCTTGCCATACACGTCTTATTTATGCTTGCCATACACGTCTTATTAGTATAAGGAAAGTGAGGGGATCTGGATAGAGGAGGAAGATTAGCCGCCAAAAGAAGGCTAAAATACACTAAAATATCCCTATTTCCGGGCTTTTTCAACAAACTATAGGCCTACCTAAACTTGCAAACTAATAAAACCTCCTCCATCCAGATCCCCTCACTTTCCTTATACTATAAATTTCTTGAAATCACCTGTTTTTCAATCCTGAAAATCCCGTTGCTTATACGAAATATCGCTAAAATTTGGACGAAAGTACACACAGTTAAATCCATGCATTAAATTCTCAGCTATACAAAGAACTCAGGAATGCGGAACGTGGTTTACCAGATATGAATGGGGCGCGTTTATGAAAGAAGTTATTTAGGTCAGTTTTAGTGAATGGAAAAGTAGAGAGGTTTGAAAAATACTGATCGGGTGTATCCACTCTACTCTACCTTCACTTTTGGCTTTTGGACACTTTGTCACGTGACAATTTTGTCTCAAGTGTGACAAAAATTCCTCCCCATCTTTCTCTTCCGCAAAACCCTCCGGAAGGTTTCGCGAAATCATTTTTCTTACCTATATAAGGTTTCGACTTCATTATATAGTGCATCAAATCACTCTGGAAAAATTTCATGGTTTGACCTGGGAAAATTTTAAAATTAAAGTCCCTTTAACTCCTTAACGGTATTTCCTGGATTATCGAAGTGATGTTTTTTACCATCAGTATTAGTCAGCCGATTTTACTATATTTTTTATTTTTCTCAAATCTCTTGGAAAAAATTATTATAATCGAAAATTAAATCTATTTTATAAATGACTTCCAAACTCAGAGATTTTTTCATTTTCGAGCCATATAACGCAATTATCTCCGGAGTAACTAACTG
>NMRB01000735.1:233704-243723 GCA_002633025.1 Notospermus geniculatus
TATTGGATGTCCGATCGGGCCAAAACTTCACATGCACATAAAGGTCATCTAGAGGGAGCCACATAGCACATTTGAGTGCTCTGGGTCAAGTCATTCCTGAGTTATAGCACACTTGATGATTTTTTGGGTTATGCCACCTGGTGGCCATATTGGAAGTTTAATCAGGCCGAAATTTGACGTGCTTGTAAAGGTCATCGAGAGGGAGGTAAAAATCAAGTTTGAGCACTCTGGGTCAAGCCGTTCCTGAATTATAGCACTAGGATGATTTTCAGGTTACGCCACCTGGCGGCCATATTGGATGTCCGATCGGGCCGAAACTCGGTACTTTTGACGGTACCCATCTAATACACGTTTATGCAAGATATGAAGACGCTCGGTGAAATAATTAAGAACTGAGGCAGGTTCGTTACTTTTGTCGAATTTTGACCTCTATGACCTTGAAAAGTAGGTCAAATCAAAAACCCGTTATATATGTTATGTATCCTCATTAGATACACGTATGATAAAAATTTGGAGATGATCCAGTCATTAGTTCAGGAGTTATTGCACTTTTTGTGTTTTTGGTTTTGGCCACCTGGAGGCCAAGCCAAGAATCGAATCGGACCGAAACTTGGTGTCATAGGTCATCTGACCTAGGGGTATATATGTACCAAGATTCAGGTCAATAGCCCCAGCGGTTACGAAACGTGCAATGTGCCTATTTCTCAGTGTTGAATAAATTCCGATTTGGCGTGCCATAGATAGGCTACAGTAACCGCAACGCAAAAGTACACTGCATTATTGGGCCAAAAATGAGAGTGTCATTCAGCAAAGACTCCATTGGGCTGGAGAAAAGCAGAATTCCGTCAAGGCATAACAAATCAGTGAAGGTTATTATCTGCATGCATGCCATGTGACGATATTTAGGCTAGCTGACGATAGAAAGTGGGCCATTCGCCAATCTTAACGATCTGTGATGGCGGGCCATATGATATCCATCAGGCACAAACGGACACCGAATTCACTCCCCTCAATCACGAAAAAGATAAGTTTAGGCAGTCTACGTTTGTACTGGTCGTCTACACATGAATAACCCTTAGCAGAAACTTACCTTCAACTCCACAGCGCAAAACGTAGCTAAATCCATGAAATCCAAGTGATGATGCCTGACCAGCTGATTCAGGAAGGCGATTACTACGCGCACTGGCATCACGACGGACTACATCAAAATTGGGTCATTTAAACAGCAATGATAAAAATACAAAAATCTGCATCATTAAATTTATTTATAACTACTAAAACTGCCAACAAATGTAAACATTCCACTCCACTCTTTGATCAGGCCTCGGCATATACGGGAGGCCTATATTTCGTCAGCGGCGATGTCTGTTTACATCCATCATGTGAATAGGCTGCTCATCAACCTCGGGGTTGAAATGGCGCAAGGAATACAGCAAGCTCATGCCTTCATTTCTGATCGTGCAAGCGATATCGGGCAGAGAACCACGCGAATTGATAGCCTAATTTGTTTTCCAAACAGCGAATATCATTAGAATATCGCAAACAGTGTGGTTCTCGGAAAATGCGCCAAAGCTTTCGCGAAGTCGCACTGGCTTTCCTTACCCAGGTGGCCATAACGCATATTCGCACATGCTTGGCGCATACAATTTGCGTACCTGGAGCCGAGGCGTCGCACTTTTCTTGAAAGCGTGACGGAACGGAATCGCGAAAACATAATGCTCCAGACTCTTTAGAGTCAGGAGCATAAAAATCCTGTTTTATTCCTTTGATGAACGACGCTAATGTTTATCTTATTTTCGGCCTTACGTCTCAGCTCTATTGTAATGTTGGAGAGTCAAGCGTCATTGCCTTGAATGTTTCAATGAAGAATATTTCCCATAAGGACTAATTGGTTCAACTCCAAAGGCATGTTTGTTTTAGCGTAATGCATGGTATGTCAGTGGCTGAAAATTTGTCTAATTTGGGGACTTTTTACCATAAGAGCAGGAAAAACCTTCCAGTAGATACTCCTTTGACCTGAACCATGGAGGTAGAACTCAATGCCAGAACTGGCTGAGGTGATCTTTTGAATCCCACACAACCATGACAACGATTGGATCTCTTCAGGTCCAATCCAATCGCTATGTGCGTGAAGATAAAGGGAGTTTAAGAAATAAAACAAACTTTAACTTTACGAAAACGTTATTTTTCATACTGCGAATTCACCAGATTATGTATTGCATTTTCGGTACAAAAAATAACGTTGTCGTGAAGTTAACGTTTATCGTTTGATTTCTTAAACTCCCTAATAAAAAGCACTCCTCTAAAGCTGCATTTAGCTGACACGCGGAATGCGGTATAGGGCCGCGGAATCCCTGGCGGAAGCGATTTGTTGTATGCGAAATGCATTGCACTTTCCGCTTACCGCGTTCCGCAATCCGCATACCGCGTGCAGCTAAATCCAGCCTTACATTGTGTAAACTTACTGCAGCTACATGCAGTTCACCTTTGATAATATTCGCGGTAAAAAACTGTTTGTTATAGCGCACGCGAAATAAGGGCTCGAGTAGACAAATTGGCTGCATTGGCGGTACACCAGTCCTATCCACACGTCATGGACTGTTGAGTAAACAACAGTCAGTATTGGTGCTGTCAAGCTTTTGGTGACATTGTATCCAGTGTCCTACATGTAGTGTTATGTATTTTTGACCTTTCAGACAGAGGTGTTAAACAGCATGTGGTTGCCATTCAAAACTGCAGCTTCGCCTTATCAATGACGTCGACGCTCTCCTTCGCGCCAAAATTGCCTGGGAACAAAGGGTTAATTATCCACATACCAACTAACATGTCTAAAAATATCCACCCGATCAGGGATTACATGTACAACAAGAGATTATTTTATGTAGCCTGCCAAACAGTTCATTTGATTCACCTTGGCCAAGTTAAGTTGAACTTACATTTGGCATTGTAATTGCCAAGGAAAAGATGTTTTTGATGAGCAAAAATTTTGCAGAAGTTGTTAAAGTTATTTTGCCTTAAATAAGCTTACTGCATCGGCCAATTTCATTGAAACTTTGACAAACAACTGATGGGATGTCAGTGAACATGGGTATCTATGCAGTTTTCCTGGGAATGCCGCCGGGTTAGAAAAAATATAATGATTATCGCATAACTGTCTACACCTTAGTACCGCCCTAACCTACCCCTTGCACTAGGCCCTGGCACGCCTGGTCATTTTCATGGAAACTTTGCCTGCTTGGCCCCAGCTTGAGAACTAGGCCTTGGCTGAAGAATCGAAGTCGGGAATGCCATAGAACGATGTAGGGCCGATTTTATAAACGATAGCTAAGATAAACCTCGGTTTAACCATCGGCTGTTCTGAAAACCGCTAATTAGTCAAAGTAAACATTTTTACTTTTAGAATGTTTGGCTATCAACGATTCATAAAATCGAAAAATTTATTTCGGTTTAAGCAAACAGTTTGTCAACTATGGGGTGATGAAACCCGATGGTTATCTTAGCCATCGTTTATAAAATCGGCCCGTAGGCCTTTATTTTGCCACAAAATCGGGCTGACGAAACATAGGCCTATAAAACCCAGGCCCATGTTGGTCTTTTTTATAACTCTCAGTCGTGCCCATGGTACATGTACATGTACCACGCCGGCTTGACTGCAGACCATATTAGTTTGCCCTCAACCCAAACCTCAAACCAAACTGCAACTGTACGGTGTGGAAGTGCAGGGAGCATTTTTGCCCTTGCTACCTTCATCAATATCTGTTATTGCAATGTGAAATAAAAAGCCTCTTNGATTTTATGCAAGGGAGTTTATGGGTATGGGTTGGGTGGGGCAGTGGAAATCCCCATGAGATTCTTCCAGTCTTTGAGTGTTTGCCGTTAATCGCCAGCTTATTCTTTCGAGCCCGCGGTGCATGTGTGTGAGAAGGGAGAGTCCCCATTTCCTCCAGCTTTACTAGGCCTACTAGACAGAGCGCTGATGATTTAAATGAAAAGTGGAGCTTAATCTGCTGGTGGGGGATGAGACGTAACACCCTGATTATGTGTCATTGTGTTTGGACATGGTGTGTGTGTGTGTCTGTCTGTCTGTTTGTCCAGTCCGTCACACCTGTAACTTCGCTCGTGCAAGAGCTACAGACCTGGAAATGTGACCTATCCCCGGGAAACATGACCTCAGCTACAAGATGAAATAAAAATTTCAGCTCTCCGATAGGTGAAATTGATATATCAAAAGTTGAGATTTTGTCTGTCACACTTTTGTTTCTTGAATAACTTGTCTCCGAGGCCAGGTAGAGCACTACTGACAAGTTCCTTCCCTATGTTAATGGCCCTTGCCCTTGCAAGATACTGGCATCAACAAATCTTTTCTTCAAGGTCAGCATCATAATGATATTGATATATCAAATTTGATATTTTGACATACAGGGAGATCTACAGTAACTTACTAAGCAACTTCAAACTGATATCACAACATCATAGCTCATCCAAGGATGTTATTGCAACTGAAATTTTCAGTTTGCACCTACTCGGTCGCATGATATTTGCTGATATCATGGCACGATTTGATATTTAAATTTGATAACATGAGATAAGTCAGAATCTGGTAACAACATGGCGACGGCCGATTTTCGACCCGGCGGTGAGTGCAGTATTCAGCTCGATTTCTCACGAAAAACGCAAGCTCAAGGGCTAAAACCTTCACCTATACCTGGGTTATCAAGGATGAGCTTTCAGATTACACAATGACCTTGAAGGTCAGAGGTCAAGGTCAAGGTCAAACAGTTCTAAAGTGCAAATCTACTCGGAATTTCAGGAGAAAACTAATTAGAAGCCTGAATTAACCATCCACTATAGCTTTAATCAGGGATCCTGTTCCAGTTACGCAATACTTCTCAAGATCAGAGGTCAAGGTCACAGTCAAACGTCACAGATAACATGAGATAAGTCAGAACCTGGTGATGGTGGAAGCCTAAAACCTTCACCTATACCTAGGTTATCAAGGATGAGTTTTCAGATTACACAATGACCTTAAAGGTCAGAGGTCAACGTCAAGGTCAAACAGTTCTGAAGTGCGAATTAGGCCAGAATTTCAGGAGAAAACTAATTATAAGCATGTGTTAACTATCTCCTATAAGTTTAATCAAGGATTCCTGTTCCAGCTACCCAATACTTCTCAAGGTCAGAGGTCAAGGTCACAGTTAACTAGCTCAAGAAACTTCTCAGCGGAAACCATTGACATCGCTCCGATGTCCTTTTCTTGTTGGCCTTTGAGATTGTTTCACCAAGTGTTCGGCCCAAGAGCCTGACGCAGGGTTTATACAAATTCCTGAATGTGATATTTAGAATCAGAGTCTGTTGCATGATCTATATACCTTATCGATACCTTTTCGCTTTGTTCAACACTGTAACATAACATTTGGAAGTGGAGACCATTAATCTCTTCAAATTCCTCCTGCATTCAATGCAGTTGGCCTACACGTATCAGCCTAGCATTCTCCTCACCGAGGATAATGAATCCCTCAAAAAATGCAAGCATTGACGGGATTCATGTTTCCTCAATATTTTATATAAACACCTTATTACTTGCTCGACTACGGTCCCATTCGTTATGCGGCATTCATTGATGAACCATTTAGGGAATGTTGGCACATCACCATTGAGAAGCTGATTGCACGCTTGCGTAAAACAAACAGAACAAACTCAATAAATTTAGTCATATGTACACATGCCGTCTGCAAAGGCTGACCCTTTTTGCGGAGGTGAATAACACTGACATTTGCTGGCATGCTCACAAATTACCTTTTTTGTCTTATTTTTGTATAGTTCGGCCAATAATATTATTGTCGTAACCTTGCTAATGGTGATGATTTAACGAGATGAATACATTCACAAAGGGGATATAGTACATATACTTTCCCGAAAAAATCATTGCTTTCAACATTATACGGATTCTTCAACCCTTTAAAAACAGACAGATTTTATTTGAGATATAATAAAAGGAAACGTCATCTCCAAATTTCGCAAATTTCCACCCCAACTGGGGTCTTCCGCACTTTCTAGCGGAGCTACCAGAAGTGTAATGAGCTGGATCCCAACATTACAAATATATCTGAAGTAAGGAAACCCTGTGCAAACAGGATGTGTGCAAAGTGAAAAGATTTTATTTGAGCATATTTATTGAGACTTAACCGAGGAAAGTAAAAGCTTGTTTACTATGCGAGCATAGTCGCACCGGAGTTTCCATGTTTGCTCAACAGTTAACTCTTTACCCAGGTAATTAATTAGTGAGGTTTTAAACCTCTCATCCATGTACTGATCCAAGATAATGGAAAAGAATTCGGAGATATTGGTTGATAACGGGTTTATAACAGATGTATAGTAAGGAAAATGTGATAAACGTGAATGTTCCTCACCCTAACGTACCGCGCCTTTTTTCAGACAGTGCGATACTTTTTTGTCGTAATTCAGAATGTTTGCCAGCTAGATGAATGAGATCTGGCGAATTAACTCAGGTTGTGTGTTTCTTAATCCCAACCAAGTGGTAATATCATACATTAACAAGAGCAACGCAGAGCGTGGCATATGCCCCCGACTGGTATGTTGTTTGTGGGCGATGCAATCTGAAATTAATTGACCGAAACTCGATTTCAAGATGGCCATCATAGCCGCCATCTTGGATGGGCGGCAGAGCTGGTCATCGAAAGGAACCTTCCCCTCATAAATGCAAACCCTCACAAAAAAATTCAGGTTGATTGTGCAAAGCGTTCTCAAGTTAATCAACGGAAGCCAATTTCAAGATGGCCACCATAGCCGCCATCTTGGATGGGTGGCGGAGCTGGTCATCGAAAGGAACCGTCCCCTTATAAAGACCAACCCACCGAAAAAAATTTAGGTTGACTGCGCAAAGCATTCTCAAGTTTAATCGACGGAAACCGATTTCACGCTGGCCACCATAGCCGCCATCTTGGATGGGCGGCGGAGCTGGTCATCGAAAGGAACCGCCCCCTCATAGAGACCACGGAAACCGATTTCACACTGGCCGCCATAGCCGCCATCTTGGATGGGCGGCGGAGCTGGTCATCGAAAGGAACCGTCCCCTCATAGACACCAACCCTAAAAAAAATTCAGGTTGATCGGTCAAAGCGTTCTGAAGTTAATCGACGGAAACCAAATGGTAACGGACACCGACACCGACAACGACACCGACACATGCGCCACGACATAATGCCCCCGACTTTTTCGGAAGTCGGGGGCATGATTACAAAGAAATTTATTAACCCTTAAAGTTCGGAACGTTTTTTTTTAATCACCCGATATAATGTTGCCCAACATTACATTTACGGATTAACCAGACCAGTGAATTCGACTATAGAGGGACAAAGATCCTTAATCCTGTAGCAAACAACACAGGGGGACAACGGGAAGATGGGAGGCATGGATTGATCAACCCGGAACCTATGGGGAATGACGTTGTCATCGTTGCCAGCCCTCTAGCTGTCCTCCTGTGGACTGTACTGGAAATGACAGTTCTAAATGTGATGAATGGACACATGCGCAGACACAGTGTAACGTTTTCTAGTGTTTCCCATGCCCCAATGTTTCCATATGCAATAGACTTCTTTAGAGAGATCGTGACTTCTAAATAGAACGGGGTACACACCAGAAATATTTCTAGTTCTCGTTTCACAGCGTGTTTGCATTAAGGCTGGGGGCTACCTATGCCGACTTTATTGACGCTCTTTGAAAACAAGCGTCCTAACATATTCATGACAAAAAGTAACAAACTGATGTTAACGAAATGTTTTAGCTACAACCTTTAGGCTCCCGTTCTGTGAAAGAATTGTTCATTTTGACTAATTACGATGGAGTTAATTAAGTTATAACAGGTTGTCAAAATTTGAGTTCGCAAACAATTTTGCAGACTTGGGATGCGACACATCAGTTTCCCACATAGTCTGTAAGGTACAGGCCTGATGCCTGCAGGGCGTAACGATCCGTTTTTTACGAAAGTACTTTCCGTTTAATTGGTATAAACTAATTAATGCCAAAAAAGGGCTCTATTTACAGTTTTTGAAATATTTCATATTCCCGACCAACTATTCAAAAAAGGCGATCGTGTTGCCCTAGAATGCACATATGGCAATAACATCCAAAAGAAATTTTTCAAATATATGCGTCCACAAATGAGAAAACTTGTTTTGCAAATTTGAAAAATTCCATACCACTCGCCAGTTACTTCTTTGTTATGTAGATTTGCATAATTCGCGCCATTTGAGTAAACTCTGTTCGGCCACTTGTGACCAAAGCACCAGTGACAGAGCTGAACAATACCCGCAGTGGACACAAAAGATTTAGGGTCGGCACGTACACTGAAGATTGGTTTTCGAAAACAGTATACCAGGGTGAGCGGATTTAATCTGAATGTGAATGACTGGTCGCACAAAGGCCAGTTCCGTGGATTACCACTAGGGAATGAGCTCAGCTATAGGTAGCCCCCAACCTTAAGCGAGGAGAAACACTCACAAATGTCACTCAACAACGGCCAGACTCGGTGCTACTCATGTGATAGAGAGGGTGCCTCTTGTCTGAGAGAGTTCAAAGTTGGTTTTCTATGGGCACTCCGGTTTCCTCCTTTCAACATGACAAATTCGCCCAATGCAGTTTTCTATCGGGCTTATAATCTCGAGGAGATTTAATAGTCTGGCATTTTCCTCGCTCTGTTTTCCTAATCCTACTTTCTTCAGCACATCTTTGCATTGGCAACGGGTTCGTTCGGCACGTTCATATAGCTGCCATGATAAACAGCATGCGGATGGTGGAGAGTTGCCATTGCTTCGCTTTCGATTAAATGAGGCCGACGCTCTCTTTCGCGCCAAAATTCCCCTGGAACAAAGGGCTAATTATCCACATCCCCAATAACATGTCTAATATTATGGTAAATACACCCGGTAAGGGATTACAAAAAGAGTGTTAATTCTATCCACCACTAAAGATATTATATTTATGTAGCCTGCCAAATAGTTTGTTTGATTCAGCTTGGCCAAGTTAAGTTGAACTTACATTGGGCAATGTGATTGAACATGTTGAAGGGAGGAAAAGATGTATTTGATGACCAAAAATTTTGCAGATTGAAGTTGCTAAAATTATTTTGCCGTAAATAAGCTTACTGTATTGGCCAATTTCGTTGCAACTTCGACAAAGTATTAATATATGTCAGTGAACAAGGATATCTATGCAGTTTTCCTGGGAATGTGCCAGGTTAGAAGAAATCTGATACATACGCATAAACTGTCTAGCCCTTAGTACCGCCCTATTACCCTTTGCGCTAGGACCTTTGCCTGCTTGATCCCAGAGAACCAGGGCTGTGTGTGATAAGACCCTTAATTAGGCCCGGTTGCACCAGTCATGCTTAAAATTGAGTTTGATGTTAACCTCAGCTGAGTACGACATAAAAGTTGAGTACAACCTCTCTTGCACAGGATATTCAATGTTCTTGAAGTAGGACTTGGAGCATGAGAATAGCTGGTGCAACGCAATTTGAGGTTGAGAATGACTTTGAGGTTAGCTTGGGCATAAGGGCGACCATAAGTATGACTGGTGCAACCAGGCCTTATACTTCGTCTAAAGATAGGCCTACGTAAGTTCATTCAAAAGTTTGTAGTGGGAATTTTTTAATCGCGCTGACATGTCTGTATTAAGAAAATTGATAGATTAACAATTCAGAGTATGTGACTCGTCTCTGAGAGCGCTGGTTTTCTACGGGCACCCCGGTTTCCTCCTGCAACGATTCAGAGTATGTGACTCGTCTCTGAGAGCACTGGTTTTCTACGGGCACCCCGGTTTCCTCCTGCAACGATTCAGAGTATGTGACTCGTCTCTGAGAGCGCTGGTTTTCTACGGGCACCCCGGTTTCCTCCTGCAGCAAACAAAAATTGCCCAATGTTGTTTCTCGAGCTTAGAACGGTGAATTTAGCGCTTAGGCCTACAGGGACATTGAATACAATAAAAGACTTGCCGATGAT
>NMRB01000735.1:254334-274296 GCA_002633025.1 Notospermus geniculatus
AAAAATTCAAAATATTTTTAAAAAAAAAAGTTTTTTCGGTTAATAATGGCCTCCAGAGTCATTTTTCACACTCCAAAATGCAAAATTAGTCTTCCTTCTGCATGAAAGTTGCATTTGAAATGTATCAAATTTAAGAAAAACATTACTGAAATGATTTTTCAGGGTACTATATCGTACCCTCAAATTTCTTTAGGGTACTATATTTGTACCCAAAGTACCCTCTGGCGGGGACCCTGCTAGTGCCACAGTTACGTCGTGGAAACGATGAATACGTAATAATGGGTGACATCATGAAACAGTTTTAATTTGGAAAACGTGTTAAAACTTATGTAGCAGCAATGGCTTCATCATCGCGATTTGCCGGGACCCAGGTCTCGACATCATGACACAGTGTCCCAGAATGACAAGAAACTGAAATCTGGCATGTATGTATTCAACACAGCAGAGGAAAGTCAATGAGTGACGTTTAACGTCACTCGTTGACTTTCGATGATCAAAATCTTACCAGGTACAAGTATGACAAGTATCATCAAACTTTTCCAGAAGTGGAACATCACCAGTGGTTCAGCAGCCATCATCAAGTAACTGAAACCAACAAATATCAAAATTACTGGCAGCTGCACAACCACTGTACAACCCTAATGGGGAACCCGCATGACTGATGGCGCAGTCAGTATAAGACCCGAATGACGTACTGACGTCACTTTTTTCGCTGTTGACGTCACGTCGTCAAAGCATGTGTACATTTTTCTACACAATTTTCCATGGAAATTTCCCCTGGAAAAGACGTTGTCAGTATTGGCATCCTGTGGCATTTCTGACGAAACAAGGCAGTGATATATGGAGAACTTTGAACACGAAACAGGACAGTGTAATTTAATCAAAACTGAACCAAAGAGAGTGGTTTATTCTGGGGCAAGAAGTAAATGGAAATACTGTTAGAAAATAGGACTTCCGGGTCTTCCACTGACAGCGCCACGTCGTGGCGTAGTTCGGCGGGTTCCTCATTGTGACCCAGTCTGGCAAAACCGGGCCAAAGTCGTTGAACACCAGAGGGTAAATAGGTTATACATGTATGTACATGTATGGAGTGTCATCACAATGAAAAGACAACGGTCTGTTTGTGGCAAATAAAGCCTTAAGGGCAGGTGTGATCAAGGCCTATGTCACGCCCCAGTGACTTTGGCCGGGTTTTCACACCCGGTCACAACTGTTCGCGTACCATTTATTTTCCTGACTTTCCCATCTGGCATGTCAATTGTCATTCAATTAAAAGGACGCTAACTTTATCCAACATGTCGCAACAGTTCCTGGTTCATGAAAGAAATGTAAACCCGCCACCTGTAGGGAACACTTGACAAGGGCTTGTAACAAAACCAACGATTCATCAACCACGCTCTATGTCGGGCAGTAGGTCAAACTAAACAGGACATTATTACCAGGGCACTTAAGTTACTGGGAAGATCAAAGCAGGTCTTTTCCAGGAAGCAGTTAGTTGCATGATCACCCAACCAGGAAGATAAATGGACGGGTAATCTCCAATTGTGGCCCAGCGCTATGCCCCAATCACACTGAGCTAGTTCTCAGTACAATGTTGAAAATGTTGCAGAACGGGCTCAAACTGTGTGTGGACGTAGCGACTACTTTTTACAGTCTTTTTACGAACTTCATGGATGGGCTCGGACGGGAAGGGTGCTCCAGCACAGTCTTGGTAGTCACCTACTACTGCGCGCCGTATCACCGAGGGCCTAGGTAGGCCTAGGCCTACTCGTCGTTAGGGAAGGGAGGTAGCGCTACCTAGCGCTAGGCTACTTGACCATGTTGACCCACTTTATCAATAAATATCAGGAATGAAGAGTCGTCAGCCTAGGTGTACACTTTAGCTGCGTTTACCAGACATCCGGAATGCGGTATAGGGACGCGGAATCCCCGGCGGAATGATATGTTCAAATCATAGGCCTATGATAATGTTGTAGCCTGCCTAGGCCTATACAAAAATGCATTGATTGCATTTTCCGCTTTCCGCAATCCGCGTGTCAGCTAAACGTAGCTTTTCACAAGTAGGGCCTAGGCCTACATACCGTGCAGTCCATACAGTAACTTAGGCCTACCTAGGCTACATGTACTGTGGTTTGGCTGCAAGTGTAGGCCTAGGCTAGTACCGTACTGTTTGCAGCAGTGCATCCATCCATGCCATATAGGCCTATGCAATCCAGCATGCACTGGACATGGAGTGGTAAGAACTAAAGAAGCCAAGCCTGACATCCACAACGCATCATGAACGTTAAAACTCAAAAGAAAATCGATTAATCACAGCTGTTTGAGCCTCCATCGAAAGAACTGATCACCCTCTTGTCATTTACTAACCAATGTTCGAGTAATACCGCGTCATTTTCTCAGACTTATGTAAGAACAAGGCACAGGTCTTGAATTCCTCTACAAATGAGCTCTCAAAAATTAGAAAATTCACAAACGTGATCGAATTTGTATGGATATATCGTGGATTGGTAGTTATTCAGCTAGGATATTGTATCATGCGTTTTCTACTCCGAGGATTCTTACATGGTGAAATATGTACTTAACTTTTTCTGACGACAATAGCTTCCTCACAAATGATTATTTGGCGAATAGAAGGATAGGAAGTCCTGCACTGATATTTTGTCTAAAGCATACGGCCATCAAATAAAGTTTCTCATTTCTGATATTTCTAATATTATATTGGAGAGCTCAGATATACAAAAGAAAGCTATACAAATTTCCTTTGTGTACAAAGTCTGCCATTTGAAATGCAAATGAGCAAGCAATGATGCAACGTTTTTATTGCCTCAAAACGAAGTTAACACCTAAGGAAACACGTAAGGCATATTACTTCATAGTCAAGAACCGCTAAAGAGGTTATGAAACCATTTCGATGGAAGGACTCAAAAGCCTGAAACAGCTGTGTAATGCACATATCTTACCATTTCTCGGTTAGGCCTACCATACAAGCTTTTTGAATACTTACTCTTGTAAAAAACTTCTTCACAGCGTGGGAAAAGTGCGTTGTTGTTTGCATCACAAACCCATGAAACCCATGATCTCCAACAACATGTCTAACCAGGAAGTACCACAGCATATGACGTCACTGAGTGGGAATCCCCAGTCTTCCGGAATGCGGCTTCACCCCCTCCGAACTTCATTAAATCATTGTTTATTTTCTTGCTGCAACTAACATTCCTAAATTTTATTTCGGAATTACACAAACTAGAAATCTTTTTAAAAAAATACCAAAATATTATTATCACATCTGAATTGAATGAGGTCCATTGCTAGCAGAGACAATCATTTAGGCTACACACGCGTACTCAAAACGTAAGAGCCAAACTGAGATTGGTTCTCAATCTCACCGCTTGGGCTATTGTATTGTAAAGTAGCCTAGGCCTACCCCTTCGCCAATCATGCTTTAATCTGCCGTTTTCTCGATTGACAGTAAGATTGTCATTATGTAACATTGCTGTGAATGAGGGCAGGTCATGAGAAGGACAACTAGCTTTTATTGTCAAGTGATCCGAAGAAATTATGACAAGGTAGGCCGGTCGAATTGAATGTATGGGTGGTTATATCCGCAAAAAAACGTTGCACAATAAAGATGTTTTCCATGATCTAGGGCCTAGCCATTGTGGTATGATGCCGATGAGTTTGTTGTGATATGATTTTGAGTTGTGAAAAGACGTCAGGGCGGGTGACGCTAGGGTGACGACCCGAGATCAATCTTACGACTGCAGTGCCACCTATAGGCCCTACGTCTTCCTCAGCCGCTACATGTATGAATCAATATCATCCTGATGACTGCAGTGCTACCCAACGTCTTTCTTTGCTACGACTTGGGATCACCCGGACGACTACAGCGCTGCCTTACCCTAAGGTTCCGGTATTTCTTAACTTATCAATGACTTGAGATCGTCCGCCATGATGACTGCAGCACTGCCTTATGTCTTTCTTAGCATGGTTCGATGCAGGGGTGGATCCACGATTTCAGAAGAAGCCGGGGCACACTGTGCTAGAAACATTGAAATCTGCGGTGAATTTGCTCCAAATTTCAGAATTTCTTGGTCAGATTTGTTGGCCGAAAGGGGGTGCGTGCCGGGTGCGCCCCCTGGATCCGCGCCTGCGATGAGCGCGCGTTTGGTGGTATATTTAACTACTGTGTTGCACATGTATTGGATGTCGGAGTTGGAATCTGTGAGCCGATTTCACAAAGGGTGTTTAAGACTTAGACGCGTGTAACTTCGTCAAATGCATGGTGGAAGTGCGTGCATTTAGTGAAGTTACACGCGTCTAAGTCTTAAACACCCTTTGTGAAATCGGCCCTGTATGTTATGTTCGGTGATGTATTTCATAGCATTGAAAATTTTGTTCTCTTCACTTCAGGGCCACGCCTGGTATGTGCATCCTGAGGTAATCGAGATGAAATAGGACAACAGAATCAAAGTTTAGTGTATAGATTGAACCACTCCATCATCAAAATGAATTCAGAAGTGAAGCAGCTGATCTTGCAACTGGAGACTGTTACTGATGAAGAACAGGCATGTATCATTACTCGAGACGTCGTACAATATATCAAATCTCGGCCTGCAGATATCGTGATTTTGTCCGAAGCCTCCATCAAGAACTGTTCAAAAATCCTCCGACAAACAGTGAACTACAAACTACGATGTTTGATATTCGCGGTTTTGGCAGCTTGCTGCTCGGACGCGGAAACCGTGAAGCGGTTCCTCCGTAACGATATTCAGAAACCACTGTTACGGACTCTGCAACACCTGATCAAGACACCTTGGGGAGATGGCGGCTCAAAACATGTTTGTCAGGAGGAGATCTTGTTGAACCAAGCCGTGACTTTGTTACAGAAGATGGCGGCCAATATAGACATCGTGAAAGATCCCGGGTCCATGGATGAACTGATACGTGACGGTGTAATCAACCGATTGGTTGATCTCCTAGACGATGGTAATTCACCACTATTTCAATACTCAGCGCTCGCCAAACAGACCCTAGAGAATTTGATCTTACGAAAAAACCTCGTTGGACAGGTCGCATCTTGGGAGGAAAAAAGCGTTCGGGAAATCTGTGAAAAATTCATTCGCGGCAGCTCCAAGCTTCCACTATCGTGTTGTAAAAATGGAAAAAAGATGATGCATCTTTATGACACGACTTGTCCGGACGTTGAAATAGACGTGAGGAAAGAGCTCATCGACTCCGGTTGCGTGTGGCATACTGATTCCGATACTTTTGAGACTGAGAAAGGTGAAAGTGAAGACGAGACAGCCAAATTGTCGGAGGCCAAAGACTTGCTCGAATGGGTTGATGTCCACCCGGTCCATGTTGAAGATGGAGGCCATTTTTGGGCGCATATCGGAGGACAGGATACTTTAAAAACTGTTGAAACACTGGAGAAAAATTTGGCCGCCTTACCAGCGAGTGGTCGAGAATACCTCCGGCGGGCACCTCCTGTGGGTAGTTTTGTTTGCGCAGTCACTGAAAAAGGGCGTGACGAACCTTTATATTTTCGTGGCGTTGTAATGGCGGTGGACGGGGAAACAGTGACCGTCATCGCCTTAGATTATGGATTCCGATGTCAACTGCCATTTAAAGACCTCTCCTACCTTTCTGGTCGAATGAATGTTGGGGGTGTTCCACCACAAGCGACGCTCTGTGCTTTACAAGGTGAGTGAGGGTTTTGGGAACTGTACCCCGTACACGACCACCCGTTGGCAGCGTTGGTGGGAAATATTCAAAAGTTCACTGCTGCTGCAGGGGCGTGGCTAGTGAGGGGGGGGGGGGCAGAGCAAAAAGGGACAGAACAATTTTTTGCTCTAAAAGTCATTTCCCCTCTTCAGGCCAAGTTATTGTAGTGCCAGATGTGGGGAAAATGCATACTGAGAGGGTGTAGATTTTCAAATTATTTCTGGGGGAGGGTCCAGACCCCCTCCGGCTTCACCCTCCAGAGTCAGACTCAATCAATTTTGCCCCCCTACATCATAAAAGCTAGTACATCCTGATAATTTGCTGCAAAACTGTTGACCATTCAGTATACTTGGCAAAACGGCTTCTCTCAATACGACCATCGAAAAATTTCCGAAGTTACCCGGTAATCAAGTAAAAATTTCCCCTGTGACATGGTTCTGTGTGTGGTGAAGCTGGCCATCTGGTGACATGAATTTTTATTTTTCAGAAGTACAGCCGTGTCCAGTCAGCATCCAGTGTGTCAAGAGCATTCTTGCTGTTCTCTCATTCATTCTGGCATATCCTCCGTCGGGTAAGCTTGATCAGTGATGTCAGTGATGTAACATTCATAGTACATGTACGTATGTACAGGCACGGATCCAGAGGGGGGTTTTGGGGGTCATGACCCCCCCTGCTCGCACCACCAATTGTTTTTTTCCTCAATAATTTGCGACAGTAAGCAAAAAACGCAAAATAACGCTACTGTTTTGATACCGAGATGCCAGGAAATCGCGTCTACGGCTGTCTAGATTTCAAAATTTTCTGACAGTTTTGCCAGAACTGTCACAAGTTTTCTTTCACGTGGAAGGCCAGCATTAAAAGCTTTAAAACGATATCTGAACTAAACTCCGAATTTTCAGCAATTCAGTAGGCAATTCAGTAGGCCTATTCTTTCTTACATAAGTTGCATTTGGAATGGTAACTTCCTGCCATGCGGCTATTCGAATTTTGCGGAACGAAACGGAATGGAACAAAGACCAACAATGACCTGGGACGAGGTTGTTCCGTTCCGTTCCGCAAAATACAGATTTGGAGCCTTTTGCAAATGACTGAAATGCTTTGTCTAAAATGACCTAACTCTTTCTCCTCCATGTCTCATTCCAGTGAGCCCCTTCACCAAGGAGGGTGGACTCCAGGTCCTTTACAACCTTTGTTCAGCCCCAGACCTTGCTGTCAGTTGTATGGCAGTCGCCAATATCTCAAATATTGCCCGACTGTCTTTCATGCGGAAAAAACTCGCCGAAACGAAATTTTTGCATCTGTTCATCAGTGAGTACATTGCTATCGTCAGATATGCTGAATAACATGTAGTTGAAAGAGAACATCAATGACTCCAGAGTGAGAATCTTACATAATAAGAGAGTAGGCTGATTTTTTGTGACAGGTAATTTATTTATTTTGTCTGTCTTCAGGGCGATGTGAAGGCATCAATCCTAGATCACCAGATCGTGTTCAGATAGAACTGCTCAGGATGACACTTGGAGCAATCAAGAATTTACTATTCAATATGCTGGAAGTTCGGAATAAGTTTCTTGAGCTTGGTGGTAAGTCAGTGCGGATAAAATTTCCACGGACCACTTCATATCTACGAAGTGGAAACGAAATACAAGTTTCCAAGTTTAATATAGGCCTAGACCACAACTCTTTCGGTCTAATGTCATATGCTGAGAGACGCTCTTGCAGCAGGCGATATTTGTAGTACCAACCATCTCCTGAAATACATTAGGTTACGTTATGGAAATGAAGTCCAATTTCGTACTTTGTGTTTCGTCAGATTTGCGAAACCTCACTATTGCGTCTCTGAGCATTAGATTGCAAAATTTCCTGGAGAAACCCAGCGCCCCGCGATGTGGGAGCAGTCAGCCATGTTTATCGCCAAAAGATGGCAGCAAAGTTCTAGTAGCGGACAAATACAAAAGAAAATTGTCTTGATTGGTGCTTGATCAAGAATGAATGTGTCCGTTAGGCATTGAATTGGGCCGTAGTTTTCGCAAAGCCCCCGAAACGCCAACGCGAACGTCTATCCTTTTGTTCGGTGCTCTCGTCCTGGCATCGAATGCCGAGTGTAATCCTCCCTAATTTCTTCAGGAGTGGCGGTTTTGATGACAATTGCAAAGAAAGCGGACAGTAAGACTGTCAAGGATGGAGCGTTGGGGGGGATGAAGGTTCTACTTGGTGGCGGTTGCTATGAGGAACAACTCAAGGAAGAGGATCTAATCCCTATGGCGTATGTATGACTACATATTATGACACAAAGTGCTTTCCACTGTAATACAGTCTCAAAGCGCTTCGAATTAATTCACGTCTACAGAAAGCTTTCTGGGGAACTCAAGGAGCAGCGCATTCAGAGCATCATATGTATGAGGAGCCCTGATATCCAAGTGGTTATCACGTCCGCTCAGCAAGCGGCAGGTCCCAGGTTCGAATCTAGCCCGGGCCATATGGGATTTCATTCCCGGCTCTTCATGTCTGTTGCATGGGAGAGCAAGCCGTGTTACCTTTTACCTTGTGTCTTTGCAAGGGCAAGTAAACAACCCCATCCAAGTGAGGAACATGAGTAGCTTGAGATGGCCTCTTCCGTACTTACAGGGCCACGCCAATAATGCTATGGTGTCGACACTGACAGAAAAATCAAGTACCGTACTTTGATTTCAGGCCTATGTTAATGAAAGATGACCCTCAGGTTGACAAGAAACCAGACAGCAGATCCAGAACGGACCGACGGCGATCAAGTTCTGTTAAATCCCGCAGCACTTCTCGCCCAAGGCGTGGGAGGGAGGCTTCCCTGGGACGAGATCGGTGGAAGGTAGCATAACAACAAGTTTTCAGAATGTTATTTCAGGAATACAAGCATGGGCCGGATCCAGGGGTGTATGCCCCCTATTTTTTGCAAGAAAAATGTAATCACTGAAAAAATTTGAGTATTTTGCTCTCAGATGCCAGGAAAATCACTTAAAAGCACTTAATTTGTCAAATTTAAATGGCCTCCTCCGTACTTATCATGGCCAATAATGATGGCTTTGGCCCTGATGAAAAACCCAAACACATGTACGTACAAATATAAGACTAGGCCTACTTAGCAGACTGACCCTGCCCTTACAGCATCAATCTCTACCTCCCCCTCCCCCACGAATTTGATTCTGAGTTTTGTTTGTTTACATTCGACAGGACAGTTCCAGTGATGAAGAGATTCCCAACAGATCTGGTCGGAGTATTTCAGTAGAAGAAGCTGATAATGACATGAATGACAGGATTATTTCTTCAAAACTAAGAGCAAGCACTCAGGCATCGACTAGTGAAGGTAAAAACTATGCTGAGTAAATTGATGACCAGTGGTGATCACCAGGGGTAGCGAGCATAAAGGGGTCGTAACCCTACGTCAGGCCTAAGCTAGGCGTAGTGCTGGTCGATGCCCTTTCCTCGACCAGCACTACGCCTAGCTTAGGCCTGACGTAGGGTTACGACCCCTTTATGCTCGCTACCCCAGGTCCTGTGACGTGCTCCTACTTTTGCTGGAGCGGGTCACATTTGCGACTAGGTAGCTACACAGATCTTGTAAATGATGGTTGTGACTCTTGGCCTTAAATTTGAAGGGGGTCGATTTTTCTGACTAAATGAAGTAAGTCTTTTGTTGAAATTCACATTATGTAGGCCTACTTGTAATAATAATAATAATAATGGTGAGTTCTTATATAGCGCTTCATTTCATAGCGTATTACGCTCTCTAAGCGCTTCACACATTATTACCCCAGCCTATGATTCAGAAACCTTTCTGTAGAAACCAAAGGGCAGCCACAATATAGCGCACACGATGGGCATTTCAGGCCAGTTGAGAGTTACAGAGTGGCACGGCCGGGGATCGAACCCGCGACCTTCCGATCAGGAGTCCACAGTCCTAACCATTATGCCACCGCGCTCCCCTGTACCGCGCTCCACTTGTATTGTTTTTGTTTTTGCAGATGTTATACATGTAGGTGTGAATGCGGCATTAACGAGCTCAGCCGATGTAAGCTTCTACATCCGAGGTAAGTTTGCCAATATTGTAAATAAACTGAGTAGAAAAACCTGAGCGGCTGTATTCCGGCTGGGGAATCCCCTGCTCTATATCTGTATTGCCTAGCAACAATACAGCCAATCAGCAGCGCTGTACGTATGTGCTTCGGCTCAGCGTATTCAGCTTAGCTCGGAGAAGTTTCTACGTTTTACTGAGTTGAAATCGATCAAAATTTGACAAAATGGCAAGGAATTTACTGACCCTGAACCACATGTTTTGACGAAGATGATGTTATAGGTAGTGATTATGGGCATGAAACTGACTTTGAAAAAGAGCGTGATGTAATTTTAGATCAACAAAAGCAATTACATGTAATTAATTAATAAATCCAAAAGTTGGCTTAATTACCTTTTTTTCAGGGAGAAAAGTGAAATTTAGTAACGACATGACGCACGAAATAAGACCAACGCAGTTGTTACGCAACGCATCCAGGACAACCATCAAGAAAATTATCTGTTCTTTCCTGAACAATGGTGAGGACATGCCAATTACTGAGTTGGTTTCTAGCTGTGTTCGAACCAATTTACTAATTTCCACTCTAGACTGACTGAGAACTATCAGCATACATGTATTTTGACATTCTGTATCAAGTAACTTATTCATGGCAGTGTAGTGGTTCAGGTCTTGACTAGACTCCGAGGGTCCCGGGTTCGAATCCGAGCGTCCCGGGTTCGAATCCCACTCGTGGCGTGAGACTTTGGCCAAGTTTCTTTGCCTCACTGGCCTCTCTCCACTCAGGTGTTATTGGTACCGGTGTAANATACTAGAATATACTTCAAGTATACCGTAGTTCACTTTCAAGTATACGGGCATATACTTGCAAGTATTCGCTAGTTTTGGTGCAGTGCTGATAGCATTCTGATTGAGTTACCGTAGCCTCGCTTCGAGTTTTCTTTCTGTCAGTACACATTTATTGGGAAATATTTTGGGCTACAATTTACACCGTGGATAGTTCCTATAGTGAAGATTCCCCCACGTATGTTTCAGCCCTTGAGCTTGCGTTTTTCGTGAGAAATCGAGCTGAATACTGCACTCACCGCCGGGTCGAAAATCGGCCGTCGCCATGTTGTTTGTACGGTAACTGCAGTTACCGTAGTCAGTGCAGTAGGTGTGAAGAAAATAAAAGGGAAATCTTCTGTGGTACCCACTGCAATGGACAATGTCAATGGTAAAGAGGCTATAGGGAATCTTTTCAGGGACAAGTTCCAACGCTTGTATAACTCGGTGTCTTATGATCAACAGCACATGAATGAGTTAAAGGAAGAAATGAACGTCCTCATTAGGCAGCGTTGCTCACAACAAAATTGCTATTCCGACCACCTTATTACAGTTGATGATGTAGTGTATGGCATCAGTTGCCTAAAGAAAGGAAAACATGACAGTATTCCTGAGTTGAATACGAATCACTTCTGCTATGCTGGTAGGAAATTAAAAATTTTGATATCTCTCCTTCTTCGTTCCATGGTTATCCATGGATACTGCCCAACAGACTTTACCATCACTACCGTTGTACCAATACCTAAAAACTCCAGGAAATCGTTGTATTCATCAGAAAATTACAGGGGAATCGCTTTAAGCAGCATCATGGGAAAGATTTTAGATTACATAATTTTAAAGAACCACAGTGAAACTCTTCGTACATCAGATAGTCAATTCGGTTTTAAAAAAGGGTCGTCAACAATGCATTGTACTTACGTTATTGAGGAAGTGATCAGATACTATACTACCCATGATACACCGGTATATTGCGTAATGTTAGATGCCTCTAAGGCATTTGACTGTGTTCAGTATATCAAACTCTTCAAACTTTTACTGAAAAGAGGGATTTGTCCACTTTTAGCACGATTTCTAGCTAACTTGTACACATGTCAACTTGTTAGAATTAAATGGGATGACTTTATTTCTGGTAGTTTCACGGTTACAAATGGTGTCAAACAAGGTGGGGTCCTTTCCCCGGTTCTCTTTAATGTATACATTGATGAGTTTCTGAAAGGTTTCAAGGCTACTAAGGTAGGTTGTCACATAGGAAATGTATTCATGGGAGCATTCGCCTATGCTGACGACATCATTCTACTGGCACCTACATTAATGTCACTTAAAAGATTACTTCGGACAGCTGATGATTTCTCAACAGAATATAGAATCACTTTTAATGCTCTCAAAAGTAAATTCCTAGTGTTTGGCAATATCACAGGTGGGAACATAGAGCTTCGTGTAAATGATGTCGTATTAAGACCCTCTCGTTGTGAGACTCATCTTGGAATTGCTTTTGGGCCGGATGCCGATGTTGCACGAGTTGACAATGGTATTAATGAGTTATATAAGAGGACAAATGTTTTGTTAGCACAGTTCGGCCATGCCGGTGCTGATGTTCGATATTTTTTATTTAAGCGTTTTTGCATGTCACTGTACGGTTGCGTGATGTGGAATATTTCAAAGCCACAAACTGAGAGGTTCTACACAGCATGGAGGAAATGTGTCAGGAGGGTCCTGGGGATACCATACAGAACTCACAACAATCTTGTTCATCATATAGTGGGTGAAATGAATATTGACAGACAATTAGAAATAAAGATTTTGAACTTCCACACTTCCCTCTGCAGAAGCGAGAATATCTATGTTAGGGCATGTTTAAGGTTGAGTGAGAATGGGGGGATGTCATCTCTAGCAGTAAGCCTTAGATACATTGCCCATAGACAGGATGAAGAGATAGCGAATGTTGGAGTAATTCAGAGAAGTGAGGCAATTAGATTTTATTCACCTCAGGGATGTAAATTACGAAAATAGGCAGGACCTGAACGATATTATTGAATATTTGTGCACATCTTAATTCAGCATGTAAGAATCACATTTTTTCATCTCTCCTTTCCTTTGTAAATTAATGTATACCTTGAGTGTGAAATAAACACATATATATATTAGAATGGTTACCGATGCTGTGCTTCTGTGGGGGGTGGACAATGAACCCACGCCGAAGGCGTTAAGTGGGATAATATACCCCCGCAAACCATTCAATAAACATTACATCGGGGAACGCGCGCAGTCGAAATGGCCCAACATGGGTCTATTATGGTGCCGAATTTTGTCACTTGGATGTAGGTTTTGCATTCATCAGGGTGTATTTTTATGCTTGACTGTCTATTTAGGCCACATGGTTAAGGCAACCCCTAATTAGTCTTTTTGTTTTGGCCTTGCTTGGCCAAGGCTCAAAACTGGCTCAGTCACCGAAGTTACTGAATAACATTCTCTGTCGCATCAAACGGGAACCAACTAAGCAAGATAGAGATTTTATTGCAATGAACCTTTGTAAGGAGTATCCTTTACTTCTTTGTCTGTGTAAGGAGTATCCATTACTTCTTTGTCTGAGGACATTCCGCATAGTGCATTGAGTTATGCTTTGAGAAGAAGGCCAAATGGTTATGTTCATGTCCAGCCCACAACCAACTGCATTTTAGCTTGTGGTGTGCATGTACATATAAGTGCCGTAGCCCTTATGTATTGTGGCTGTGGTGAGCCTATACATGTACGAAGTGCCAGTTGAATGAAATGGTTATGTGATTTTCATTAATTTCCCTTCCTTTCCTGCATACGAAACTCCTGGGTACCTATGGTAAAAATACCTGGGTCGATGCAACTCGAAGGCTGATGAAGAATCTACTGAGCCATGAAATTAGCCTAAAGGTGCCTCTCCACTGGCAAGTTTTCTTGCGCAAATTTGGCTCACAATGGCAATTCACCATTATTTTTTCCTCACGGTTTACGCTGGGACCAATGACACAAACAATTTCTCGCAGTTGAATTGCCCATAGAGAGCCAACTTGCACAAGAAAACTTGCACGTGGAGAGGGCCTTATAAGGCTCAACATGACCGGTGCAAAGGGGAAAATGGCATTTGGCGACAATACCAAGCTGATAAAGACTGTAGTCACACACCACATGGTAGTAGGGCTGTACTGTGGTGACATCTGACGTCACCAGAGACTCGAATATGTATGGACACAGTTTATTCCTCCTGGATGCCACATACCATGTTACAAGGTGTGCATTGCCACTCTTTTTCCCCGTTGATTACCAAGTGGCTGGAAGGTTTATCATTCAAGATGAAACAATGGAATCCATCACAGAGGCCCTCAACATGTTGGTCACCAAGTCATGCAATGACCGACAATCACACTGTGTGATGGTATTCTTACAGAATCGAATGGATAAGCGGTCGTCAAAGAAGTCGCTACCAGAAACTAATGTGTGCGGTTATCATGGAGAAAATTGCAATACCACACGAGGAGCCGTCCATCCATATGCCAGCTGCAGTTCACCCACAACAACAAACAGACACCACGAGACAACAAGAAAATCATGCTTCTGTCATGTCTGTAACTGAAACACCAACATGGTCAGAACTTGTACCGCAAGGCACACAGGCCTACAGACAACTTCGGCGGATTCCTATATACCACAGACAGACTATGATTGCGTCAACATCTGCTACATCTTCTGGATCTCCAGAACACACGCCGCTTCATCATCCACACCACAACATCTTCAACAAGGCATGTCCTTGTATAACAATGACACTTTTCAAATAATCCCAGTTGGGTCCACCAATCACCTTACGGGTCCAAAGAAGTCACGTCGAAGAAAAAAACGCCTTACAGATCTAAGATATCTCGATATGGAGAACCCGACGGTGAGGCGACACTCTTTGCTGTAATGTACAGGAGCCCTGATTGCCCCGAGACCATGAACACAGCTTTGAATAATGAAATAAAGGACACTTTACAAGGGATTTGGAAGGTAACGAGAGTTGTAGTTGGAGACTTCAACTTCCCGGAAATTCAGTGAGGATACACACACCAGATGGAGCCGGATGCCCAATATTGTAGACGGGTCGGAAAATGTTGCGACTCAATTAATGTCCAATACGTCGACCAATATGGGAGGGGGTGTGGCATGTCATATCAGGATTGCCAGGAGATACACATGACAAAACTGCAGCTGAATGATGCATGCAGCTCAGGACATTTTTGGACAACCTGCCGGAGGAATTATGTGATCTTGGGTGACCCAGCCTATATCGCAATCTGCATCCCCAGGTTTTACACTAATTTACAGGAAATGATCTGGAGCCAGCACAACTGGAATTCAACGATGCATGCACTCGTCTGCACCAAATCGCTGCACACAATTGGCGCAATGGAACTGAAGTGGCAGCTGAACCAAATGAAAGAAAACCGATATCCCGCCAAGAATGGACCACTGTTTGCTTTATAATGCACCACTGTGACATATGTTCTTCACAATCTGTAGGCCTATGCCACCTTCTTTGCCTAAATGCCCTTGATTAAGCCCTCAAGACCAGGATCCATATTCATTAACATATACTTAAGTCAAAGTATGATACTTATATTTTGTGTTGAACCAAGGATATGTGTAACACTTAGACTTAAGTTGTTTTATGAATATGGGTGAAGGACATTTATTCGATGGAAATGTCGCTGTCATCATCTGGCAGGACAAAAAGCCGATTTACTTTGTCACAACTACCTACATCTCTGCCCCTCCAGAAAATGTTCTCAGGTATAATGCAGTGAGCACAGGACACCAGTTCCTTGTCCTAAAGCTGTCAAGGCCCACAACTCCCAACATGGGAGGAACAGACAAAAATGATCAAATGACCAAGTTACAGAAGTGCCGACGTCACTACAAATGGCCAAGACGGCTTGTGACGAAGTTTTTCATGTGGACAGCCTACAATGCATTCGTCCAGGTGGGATATTTTACCAGAAAGACTACCAAAATGTCTGAACCACAAATTAAGGTTTTAACTGCTAACCCAAATAGCAGAGATTTATACTAAGGAGAAGAGTATAGTGGACATCATGAGATAACTTTCAGTTCTATAAATGAAGGAGAAAATGCTAATAGATTCAAAGATTGTGCTGAACAAGAAACGAATGGCATAGTTTCTCAGGGGGGAGACGGTCTGCAGAGAAACTAAATAATTTCATTTTTTTTTATTCATACTATCTTTTCCTACAGGCCCTAACTTTCAATTTGAGATACCCACGGGTCTGGCTCCAACGGCACCAGCAGTTCCTTCACCATCTACAGACACCTACACCGCCACCACAGTGGTCACCATCACAACCTCCACGGTCACATACACTGCCACCACGACCACAGAGGTCCACTCCCCACGTCTACGGTTACCTACACCGCCACAACAAAGGTCAACCTCCCCACCTCCCAGTCACGTACATTGCTACCACAGAGGTCACCCTCCCAAACTCCATGGTCACCTAGACCACCACCACAGAGGTCACCCTCCCCCTCCACGGTCACCAACACTGCAACCACCGAGTTCATCCATGGCATCGCCACGGTCATCAAGATCCATAAAGATACCAGAGGAGAAGGTGAGCAAATGTCAATGCCAAAAGTTGGCATTTCAAGGTTGTGAAGTGGCTGTTTTTCTAGATTTTGCTTGCATGTCCTCTGTATTGCAGAAATGAGACTACACTGGTGTAGGAATTGGTCTGGCTGCATGAGAAGTAGATGGGGAGAAGAAAAAAATTTCAATGTAAATTGAGACGACGTTTGGGATGGAGCCATTAGAGATTTTCAGTGCAAAAAGTTTAATCCTGCACAGAGGTTGTTAGTCAAATTTACGGACTACATTGACGTATTTTGAACCGTCTGGGAAACACCATCAGTTATGATGAGGTCAAGGTATAAAACATGTAAAAGAGTGAGTTCGCTTTTTCAGCAGAAGCAAATGAATGAGATGCTCCTGAACTGCTACAACTGTCCCTTAAAACTGGGCTCGCATGGGATATGATGTGAACATGGATACCATTGATGGAAAAGGCACAATTCACGCCACTGAGAGGATATGCTACCAGAACATAATGATGCCACAACTACCGATGAACCTGTCAATGTAAGGCCAGCTACTCACATGGAGGAGAAAAGACGGCAATTTGATGGGAAGGAATGTGAAATACCGGTAGACCCGTAACTACAAGCAGACGAAGAAAGCTAAGTACAGTACAGTACAGTACAGAATGAAAACCAGGAGATGGAGAAAGCTGTTCCTCTTCACACACTTGATTTGTACTGGTAGCTCCATGCTGAACTTGGCGGCCCTTGTCACTTTTTCCTGGATTTTACTCCCGGTTTGTCCATGATGAGCTGCTCCTACAAAGAGTGTGGTACGCTGATCCAATATTAGCCCCTCGAACCAAAGATGACGTTGTCCGTGAAAAACTGAAAAGAAGCATGAACGTGCCTAATGAAAACTGCTCAAGAATATGGAATCGTGACGTATGACCTAGCTGTTGCTCTCAAGGCATATTTTATTCACGCACCAGATGCTCCGTTGTTTGATAAGCTCCTTTCCATGATTGGGAACTTTCTTTTGGAACTTGCCTTCTATGGGGACATTTCGCACTGACAAGGGGTCAAAGGGGCTGGAAACTTAAGACAGGGTTTGTCAAAATGGGCCAATTTTGGAAACTACTTGACCGATTCTCCTGAAACTTGCAAGGTTAATAGTGTTGACCATATCATTGGAAAATATGAAGAGACAAAAGCAACAGACTGACCCTGACCTAATGAACTAAGACAATGCAGTTTTTCAGACCCTCAAAAACACAAGAAAAAAACATCCTATGGACCTGTAACTTCACATACATGTTGACATGATAATATACCAAAAACGTTACAACAAATAAATAATTATTAAGTCACAACCTTTGAAAATGAAACAAAGAAATATTCTAACTAATGGGTCCAGGCAAAAGCTGGAAGGGCCTTATTTACAAGTCCATTGTTAAGACTTACCAGGTTACCCAGGGAAGTCCTATTCACATTAACAGGTCAATAAATGTGTATTACATAAATGGTGCTGGCTGTGGTCTGCCTGACTGCCCTGAGCCTTATATAAGACCAGTAGTTATTAGGCCTATGGGGACTTGATGTACAGTTGAAAGTAGAGTTGTTCTCCATTCACTTGTATAACTGCAACAGGCCTGGGTGAGTGTGTGGTGTCAAAAGTTTTCATTCATTGAAAAGGGCAATATCAAGATTTGTTCTCTTGACTTAGCAAAAATTCATCAGCGAGTGATCAATTTTTGCTAAAAGTGGTACAGCAGTACACCGGTATCGATCAATTTTGGGGGTGTTCATTACGTAGTAATTTTTGCAAAACGTGATACCGGTTTATCGATCAATTTTTGGGGTATTCCGATTACGTGGTTTATACAGTCTTCCGCCAGGAAATCCCATTCGGCCAGGTTGCAACCAAGATTTAAAAATTACCATCTCAAGTGTACAATAAAAGAAATAATGGCCGCCGCAATTGGCCTATTTCTCTGTCACCAGTGACCACACATCCCACAGTCGTGTGCCGGTAGCATAAATCCCATCAACCACATTGCCGTCACCAGAAATTCATTGGCATCACTCGTCGCTCGCTTATGAATTTTTGATGAAACTGACCTATTGTTTTAAAAAGTGCAATCAGGGCTTTAGATAATTTTGGATGGCAAAGATTATCATCAAAAATTCATAGCGAGCGCTTATGAATTTTTGGTATCATGAGTTGTGCTCAAAGGGGCTGGAAACTTAAGACAGGGTTTGTCAAAATGGGCCAATTTTGGAAACTACTTGACCGATTCTCCTGAAACTTGCAAGGTTAATAGTGTTGACCATATCATTGGAAAATATGAAGAAACAAAAGCAACAGACTGACCCTGACATAATGAACTAAGACAATGCAGTTTTTCAGACCCTCAAAAACACAAGAAAAAAACATCCTATGGGCCTGTAACTTCACATACATGTTGACATGATAATATACCAAAAATGTTACAACAAATAAATAATTAATTTAAGTCACAACCTTTGAAAATGAAACAAAGAAATATTCTAACTAATGGGTCCAGGCAAAAGCTGGAAGGGCCTTATTTACAAGTCCATTGTTAAGACTTACCAGGTTACCCAGGGAAGTCCTATTCACATTAACAGGTCAATAAATGTGTATTACATAAATGGTGCTGGCTCTGGTCTGCCTGACTGCCCTGAGCTTTATATAAGACCAGTAGTTATTAGGCCTATGGGGACTTGATGTGCAGTTGAAAGTAGAGTTGTTCTCCATTCACTTGTATAACTGTCACAGGCTGGGAAAGTCCCAGGTAATCTGACAGTGAATGGATCATGTAACATATCAGTAACCACCATATTGAACAGGGTTAACCAGGTGTGCATGATGTCAGAGCAGTGGAGAAAGCAGTCAGCCATTATAAACCTCATCATTTCAATAACAATACCATCAGGTCAACCCTCAAAATACAGCCCTTCCAGCTCTTGCCTGGCACCATTAATTAAGATATTTCTTTGTTATATTTCTCAAAATTGTGACAGAATTATACTTCTTATTGATTGTTACTTTTTTGTATATGATCACATCAACATATGTATGAAGTTACAGACCCACAGGATGTCTATTTCATGTGATTCGAGGGGTCTGAAAATTGCATTGTTTTAGTTAATTAGGTTAGGGTCAGTTTGTTGTTTTTGTTTCTTCATATTTTCCAATGATATGGTCAATCCTACTAACCATGCAAGTTTCAGGAAAATTGGTCAAGTAGTTTCCAAAATTGGCCCATTTTGACAAACCCTGTCTTAAGTTTCCAGCCCCTTTCGAATCTAAGATAGTAAAAGAAGTTTGCGAGATTCTAGGGATTCAGAAAACAAGCACGACACCATACCACCCTCAATCCGATGGGATGATTGAAAGACAGAACAGGACCCTATTGGCATCGTTAGCGATGATGATAAAAAGAAATCAGAAAGATTGGGACGAGCAGCTGCCCTTCGCCATGTTAGCCTACCCGACGGCTTTGCATGAGACCACGAAGCAAACCCCATACTTCATGTGTTTCGGCCATGAGGTAAATTTGCCAATTGACGTCATGTTCAGATCGCCCAATACGGCCGAGATCGATAACCCGGACGTTGAACCTGAGGACAACGCGTCAGAATATGCCGCACATTTACGACAGAAATTCGAAGATGCGTTTCATAGGGCACGAGAGAACATACGAGGACAACATAAGCGACAGAAGAGGTCATATGATCAGCGA
>NMRB01000735.1:280842-291827 GCA_002633025.1 Notospermus geniculatus
TCAAAAAAGCGTCATTCGTTTAAAAAAAGCGTCATTTTGAAATGACCTGTCCAAATGCAATCTCTATCATCTTATCTACATACCTGAACTGAATTTCAAGCTCTGCCACAGTGGCGCGTCAATAGACCTAGCACAAGCTCTCCCCCCTATGACCGAGCGAAGCGAGGAAGTGATGACACGAAACGCTCGCCAACTTGAACTCGCCCAAGTCAATCGTCTCTCAAGAAGTTGTTATAAGCGCAAATTAAAAACCGTTACCTGATTTGTAATCCACAGAAGTTCCTTTTTCGTAATATCCAGAAGATTTCACAAAAAGTGCCGATAAAAGGCACTTTGTTGCAAAAATGTTGCAGAATTTTCATAAAGTTCCATCCAGCGGCACAGCATATCCAGCAGTGAAGATTTTCCAGTAGAATTGCATATGCATATGCAGTAGAGAAACATTGAATGCTCTTTTGTTTAATTGTAATAAACACAGTTTTATTTCAAAAAGAAATTAAATGGCATTTATATTTTCAGGTTACGTTATAGTTTTACATTGGCGATGATCAAAATACAGAAAAAATATTTTATAAACTAAAATGTGTGCGAAGTGTAATTATTTCGGATAATCAGCCAATCAGATTGCTGGAAATCTTCACTGCTGGATATGCCGTGCCTCTGGATGGAACTTGATGAAAATTCTGCAACATTTCTGCAACAAAGTGCCTTTTATTGACACTTTTTGTGAAATCTTCTGGATATTATGAAAAAGGAACTTCTGTGGATTAAAAATCAGGTGACGGTTTTTTATTTGCGCTTATAACAACTTCTTGAGAGACGATTGACTTGGGCGAGTTCAAGTTGGCGAGCGTTTCGTGTCATCACTTCCTCGCTTCGCTCGGTCATAGGGGGGAGAGCTTGTGCTAGGTCTATTGACGCGCCACTGTGGCTCTGCAGGTGTTTGTGGCGCCGAAAATGGCATAAATGCAGGTATAGGTATGGCAGGCCTGCCATTAGGGGTTTCGAGGTAAATTTCGGTCTAAAATTGCCTGTAAAATCTTTAAACGTGAGTATGACACAGTGAATTCTTGCTTGTTTATTGACAAAAATTGTATAAGTTTAGGGCGAGAAGTTTCCGTCCCCTCCACGCAGGATTGTAGGCGTTTTCATNTTTTGGGGGTGGGGGTGGGGGGGGGGGTGGACCATCTAAAGCTGTGTCACAGATATCCCTCGGCATTGGTCACTCATTACTCCGTGAAGGACCGAGCTTGTTACGGCAACAGACGGCAACAGATAGGGCTGTCAGAGTGGCGCAGTTGAAACATCGGCGCCTGTCACCGCTGAGGTCGCGGGTTCGATTCCCGGTCGGGTCCGTGTCTCATGTGATAGAGAGGGCGACACTCTTTGACAGCGCAGGTTTTCTCCGGGCACTCCGGTTTCCTCCTGCATTACATTAAAATCGCCCAATATTGTCTGTAGAACCAATAATGCCGAATTTGGCGCTCGGTTCTCAAATCAATATTTTTTTTTTAGATTTTGCTTCTAATCTGTGTGCTGTCTTTATACAGTTACAGTAACCACGCTGGTGATTCAAACCTGAACATCTTTTTTTCGTACGCGATTTTACTCATGCATAACTAATCGTGTTGACTATTTTTGCAGTTGTTTCGGCAAATAGAATGGGTGAGAGCTTATTATGTAATCACCCTTCACCCCTTCCATTTACCACGTGAATTGCGAATACGACAAGCACCATTAGTTGTGCATCAACGACTTCGCGTATGAATAAAATAATTTTGTGTTCGAATCACCAGCGTGGTAACAAGAAAATGTTGCCGTGTTACAAGCTGTTTTGTTGACGATATCTGATCTGGATGCATGTGTTGCAAACATTGGCTTCGACAAAGAGAATGGACCCTGCTCAATTAAATTCTTTGATTGTGCAGCGGTAGGAGTGGAATATCGAACACAGAGCACAAAAAACGACACACAAAATGATAGTACACAATACGTCGTCTCCGAATTTGGCAAATTTTCGACCCCAACCGGGGTCTTCCTGAGGCACTTTCTAGTAGACATCCCAGAAGTGAATGAGCTGGATTTCAATTATGGAACTGAAGTATTAATAAACAGGGCTTGAAATAAGCCGTGGCCATTTTCCAAAACACCCTTACTGGCCCTCTAAAATGATTCTTGTCCAAGGTCATGGATAGCCAGCTTTAGCTGACCCAGTTCATCATTACCATGATTACATCAATTAAATGAAGGTACACAATAGGCCTAGGGTCAGCCAGCCATGGCTTGACACTTTAGAGGGTCAGTAAGGGTGCTTTTGTAAATGATCATGGCTTATTTCAAGCCCTGAATAAAGAAACCCTGAACAAACAAAGGTGTGAAAAATTTAGGTTGACTAAAAGTGTTGAATAGAAACAAGGCCCAGTTGTTGGGTGTTGGAGCTGATTACAAAGAGAAGACCTGTATATAGAGAGGAAGTCGGTTATTAGTGGACGGACGCGTGATTAGGCTGAAAAAAAGGAGTTTCATAAATTATGGCTTGTGTAATTTATAATGAGTAAACATATGGAATGAAGATGATAAGAGGCGTTGGAGCTGCAACCTGCACACTCCAATAGCCAGAGTATGGCATCAGTAAAAGATAAATAGATAGAAGAACAAATGGGGTAAAAGACGAGGTGAGCGGCAAATGCAACTCACTGGCCATAGAATGGAATAGGGAATGGGCAATAGGAGAACTGGGCCTAAAACCACATGCACCTAAAGCTATGTGCACATAGAGCTTAGTGCTTGCGCGATCATACCCGCAAGCCTCTTCGAGAGGACGCAAGGCCCAAGAAATCTCTGTGTGCCCCTGAGGCGCAGTCGGATTCGTTAAAGGACCACAGTATTGCTTCCCAATCCCGCGTTACACCTACCCGCGTTAAGGGAGACCTCTATTGACGACTTGGTAAACTACGCATGCTACTACCTGCATTGTAGTGTAATCATACATTCTCCAACACTGGGGCGAAAGGCTTAACTACGGTATTGGAGAACGGGTACCAGTGGCGCCGGCTGTCGACAGAAAGTGGCAATACCGTGGTGCTTTAATACATGTACCAAAATTTTTTGATATTTGGCGCTGCTGTATACGCCCAGCCACAGGGCGCAAGGCCGTGCAAAGATCCTTGCGCCCACGTGTTCACACAGCGGTGCAAGGATTTAGAGGACTGCGTGGTTGCGCAAACACTAAGCTCTGTCTGCACATAGCTTAGCCTGTAGGAAAATTGGTACTGAGGGGAAAGAAGAAAATGAGAAATGAACCTAATACCAAATTTTGTGGTAGGAGTGGGAGGGGCAGATCAAATGTGCATGTCTCAGTTGCCTTGTCGTGGCATGTGTCTCATTGGCTTCTGAAGGTCAATCATGCCGGTGTAACATCATCTACCAGCGTTAGCGTATGTCAGTGTTTCTCCTTACTGTTTGGGATACACTGGCGGACAGGGCGACGCTTCCTCTGCTTGTCCGGTATTTTGAAGTCGCAGCTTATTCCCTCAGACAATAAGAAAGAAACACTCGTCTCACAGATCTGAAACACTCAAAAACGTTACACCCGTCCGGTTCCACGCTGTTACTTTTTCGATCAAATTTTCTGAATTTACCAATCCAGGGCCCACGGCTTTCAAACTACAATCAACTGTAAGCTCTTAATCAGCATAGTCCGAAAATTTGATCAAAATTTTCACATGTGTCTCATGCATGTCGTGGATGGCATATTTTGAGGAAACTTTATCAATATGGGCATCATCAGCACATTAACCCTTCAGGGTACATCGAGTATAGTCATACTTGGTCCGATTTTTTAGTATGCGTAGAATTGAACATTGGGATTCTTAAATGAATCTGCTAAGTTGAATTCAGCATCCAGGATTTCAAGCAACAGGGGCGTAGCTAGCGGCAGGGGAGTGCAGGGGGCATAAAATGAACATTCTCCTACTGACGGGACTGGAAAATTCTGATAGCGACACTGACTTCATGTCAGACTGAAACATGTTTTGGTCGTTAGTAACGCTGAATCGGTTAATGTCGTCCTGGGTACACCTCATTATTACCCAGGGTAATCCTGGGTAATCCTTTTTGTTACCCAGGATCGTCCTGGGTGCAGATAAGGTGCCTTAACATTACCCAGTTTTAAAATCCGCGCCATTTTCCAGCTGCGCCCGAGGTTGTGGTATGTACCATGTAGCAGCCGTGTCACGTGCAAGCCACTTCAGTTTCGCATCAACTTTGACACCTGCTTTCAACTTGTATCTACCATTATTATCGACATCAACCAGATTTTTCTTCAGCTCTCTTCCTTTTCAAATGAAAATTCCATCCCTATAGGATGGAATAGATTGCAAATACGCTTGTAAATCGCAGTCTTTAATACCATTCTGACAGCTGCTGACAATCGCCACGTCAAAATGCACGTGTATAAATTCGTGGCGGGCTAGAATAAGATCGTACTAGTACGTACCTCGAGTGCAGGTGGAAAATGGCGCGGATTTCAAACTGGGTAATGTTAAAGGAGCTGGACGTCCAAGTTGTAAACACTCACTCACTGGTTCTCTATCCACGCGACGCCTGCAGTGCTGCCACCTATTGTCGGTGATTTGTACTGACGTGAATATCGTGAGTGAGTTGCATTGGACCGGGCACCAGTCTAACGATCACGGGGAGCTACTGGTGCTGTCACCTTCACGAAGGAATAAAACTAGTTTGCTGGCCACTGTTTGTAAACAAACCAGTTTGTTTACAACTTGGACGTCGAGCTCCTTTAAGGTACCTTATTTGTACCCAGGATCGTCCTGGGTAACAAAAAGGATTACCCAGAATACCCAGGGTAATAATGAGGTGTACCCAGGACGACATTAACCGATTCAGTGTTAGTAACATTACTATTATAGGCCTATTGCATGAGATTCTGTAGGACGACACTCACAGGTTTCTTAAGACCAAGGGAAGCGTTGCTGTGCACTTTTCTGACAGCTTGTCTCACAAAAACACTAAGATGACGGTATTAACGCGGTTTCCCTGAAACTCCACCTCGACTTTCTGGCATTGACTCCTGCGTACAGCTCTTACCTGTGGCCAATCAGCGTTGGTATATTTATACATCGGGAGACCCATGAGGCATGAGTTTATTTATAGCGTGGGGAAGCCCTTTCTGCCTCGTTATGGATAACGGTTGCTCCCGGCTGTCACAAAATCGAGACTTCTTGCAAAAAGTGTTCAAAAGGAAGGATCAAGAGGGAAAAGGTTTGTAATGAAGTGATATTTTTCATTGTTAATATCTTTACATGTAACGGGAAGGTCGATTGAGTGGATGAAAACGCTAATTGTGGTGTTACAGACAACTTTTCAGCGACTGGGCTCTTCGTATCTTGTGTACAAAATGCCCGGGACAAAACGGCGGTGTTTCATTCCTTGTCCGTAATATAAGTGTTGTCAGTAAGGGTCCCAAAGGGACCCTTCTGCTTCAATGATACGTACTCCTGTGGTCAGACAAATGCCAGGCGTCAACTTAAATTTGGCATTATATGCAGTATCGAGATCACATCGAGATCAAACTAATTACACAAACCATCATAAAGGTATTTGCTCGTCCGCCCGTGAGCCCCAGATTGAACACGTGCTCATCAGCCTAGGTCCCACTTTCGGACTCCGTCGGTAAGTAGAGCCTATGTAAACCCCGTGAATTTTAACCAATCAGAATCATTTCTTAATTATGAAATCGGTAAAATAACCACAACCACAAAATGCCCGAAAAAACATATTAATCGCAAACTAATCGGTTTTATTATTAGCCCGGACACTACTAGGCATAAAAAGTAACATATACCAGCTGAATGTTTTGAAAGCCGATAATGATTTAGTGCCGAAAATTGCGGCGAAAACTATTTTGGAACAAATATTGGCCTAATGGTCACTTAAAGGGACTATAGGCCCACGTGAACCAACACGTCATACGTGATGTTGACGTATACACGTCAACATCACGTTATATCTACCGGTACCTGCAATGTTACTGTACGGAAATTCACGCTAGAGGAATGAAAATTATTTCCTGAGGCTGATGCAGATGCATGTAAATACACAGTTCCCTTGATGTGATATTCATTTCACCGAGTTGACCAGAGAACAGGTAGGCCTATACCTGTCCGTAGAAACTCCACAGGTACACATACTCAATGTTACCTGTCGAGCTTCAACGTAACGTGACAAAGATGTGTGTATTCACTGGCCACACCTGTGCTACATTTTAGGAGTCAACTTGGGTGCCATCAAAAGTTGGGACCATTCGTATAGCGTGATTTTGCCGTAATGTGCATCACCACCTCGTTGTTCTCACTATATGAGCATTTGTATGCATGATATTCTAGTTTGTATTAATAATAAACATACTACATATACTTGCAATGAAATTGCCCCTCGAGTCCAAACTTTCAACTTGCCCATCAAATGCAAGAACGATAGGCCTATTGGCCCAACTTTCCCCACTTCAAGCAGCATTTCTATCTTCCCACCTCCAGAAGCTGTTGAACATGATACCTGTACTCCAGCTCACACGCGCTACACAGTAACTCAATAACAACAGGAAACAGATGTGGCCCACATAAATGGTCGGTTCTAAACCTTGAAACCATGAAACTACCCAGGAAACTATGGAACCACCCAGAAAACCATGAAAATACCCAGGAAACCATGGAACCACCCAGGAACCACCCAAAATATCCTTATTCTTAAACATGACATGACATTAGCTATTTTCCCATTGCTATGGAGGTAAAAAGCATGTATGATTATCATCAAGCACAGACGGTGTGTCACACCTTGGATGAGGCATACCATCCCAGTCCAACACAACACGACTGTGCTGATACTAATGCATAATGCAAACATGCTGGTCTCAGTTATTTTATACTATTGATGGTGAACACTAGTGTAAACAACTTCTCAGAAAGATTAGCCTTCTCAATGTAAACAACAAGGGGTCACTGACAACATGACTGTGCTGATACTAATGCATAATGCAAACATGCTGGTCTCAATTATTTTATACTACTGAGGGTATCGAACCCGAGACCTTCTGTTTTATGGGCAGGCAGCTTTGCCACTCGGCCATGGCGACTATATGCACTCTGCGTGGCGCTGATATACATGTATGTATTGTTTGGATAATGTCAGGCGGCGCTGGGAATTTCCTGTGTTCAAATTTCGGCAAAAGATGCGCCCCAACCTAGTCCTCAACATCAGTGTAGATAATGTATCAAAAGAAGAAACACTTTTTGTAGCAAAGACTGACGAAAACATTGCGATTGTAGGCCTATAAAGTACGGGAAGTACCGGTACATTACGAACTACATCGCGCATGCATATTAGCCTAAGAAATAGTTCCTCCGCGATGATCAGGTCACGGAATCGCAAGGATAATGACTTCTCAACTCCTGACCAGTAACTGCTTTAAAATCGTGTCTAATCGTGCGCATTACATAAAATAGCTCCTAATAGCTATTGACAACATTGTCCATGTACGGGTACATATTGACATTTTTTAGTACAGTTTACAAAGGTTTTAAACACTTTATCTACCACTTTATCTGCCGCCCAGCCCCCCGTCTGACCTCCCCAAGAAAATGTCTAAAAATAGATTTAGAAATCGCCGAAATTTGTACCTTTCCTGACGTTTGTTCGTACTGCCCAACCAATCAGTTCGACAGCTAATGGTAGACTATCACCAGACGCAATATGACATTCAAACACCGCAAAATAAGGCCGTAAACGTCAAGTAAAGCTTGATTACGTCATACAAATGCCTTGGAAAACTGGTGTGACAATAGGGGTCCATATGGCCGCAGCTAGCGCTCCAAGCGGCTCCATAGCGAACCAACAAATCATAATTAGCCTTCTCAGAAAGATTAGCCTTCTCAATGTAAACAACAAAAGGGGTCACTGAGGTTTCCAGAAACCCAGCACATGTGGTCTCAGGCATTGAGATCATGCCGAGCTTCAGTCGCAGAGCTGACTTCAGAGTTGGCAAGGAGTCCGAACACCATGCTGTCATTTATTTACATGTAGGCCTAAACCACTTGACCTGCGCGGCTGTCCATCACTTCGTTTTGTCATTTCGTCATTTTCCTGGGTGGTTTCATGGTTTCATGGGTGGTTCCGTGGTTTCGTGAACTGCGGCCGGCTAGTGTATAGGCCTTCATTTAGTGTATGTGCACACGTAACAACTGCTTACAAAATGATGACGTAAAAGTAAATGTTCAGCAAACCGTTCAATTGCGCACGGCAGTCAATGGAAACTGCCCTTTTTACACGGGTTTCATTCACAACTCAAAAGCTTAATAAAATATGACCGAAACAAAAACATACAAAATGTTACACATGGTATGCATAAGGAATCCTTCTAAATCTGATAACAAAGAATAGCGATCACCGTTGGAATGCGGGTGTTGATAAAAATATTATTATGTAACAGGTCACATCTTCTAGGCCTAGGCCATATCATTTTGCGAAAGCATCTATTTCCAGCTTTAGCCCAGCGTCGGCTCTGAAATGTTATGTAACTTATCCGCACTAAATTCACCACTCAAGCCATCTCAGGACAATAACCTACACGCTTCCTAGAAAACAACAGGAAGTGACGTAAATGGAGGAGCTGCCATGACAACCATGCAAACATGGAATTTCACTTTCACACGGCTCACTGATTTGGACGCAGTTTCTTGGCAGGCCTAGTTTTTTAGATCAATGTTCTCGTTATGGTTGTCAAAAAGTACTGACATGTAATTTAATGACACGTTAATTGAGTGTGTTGTTTCATATGATGAATACAGAGCGGAATTCGTCGACGTCATGTCACCGTCATCACTCGTTTGGCATGCATTGCATGAAGCACTGCAGTGCCAGTGCATGAGTGCACATGTAACCAAGGTAACTTAGGCTAACTCGGCTCAGGTTGCCAGTAGGCTAGCGCCGTGCTAGGCCTAATGAATGAAGGCCGGGACGAATTGTAGGCATGAGATGTGCAGGCTAGGCCTACTATGTAGGCCTACTAGGCCTACACGGCTGGGCCTACCGGCGGTAGGTCGTGTATGAAGGCCTAGGCCTGCGTCCATGATCATGATCAGCAGCAGCAAATCCTCCATTTACGTCACTTCCTGTTGATTCGAAATCTATTAAAAGGGGGCAGCACAATTATAGGAAGCGTGTATAGAAGCGCCACTTTCTCACGTCTCGGCGATGTTTTTAGCTCACCATCTTGATGTTACCTTTGTTGGATCACGATCGAAATGTAAGTCTTTGTTACCACGCCAGCAGAGATTAATTAAACTGCAATAATTTTTTGATTAAATTCTAACTTTTAGGCTGAAGTCAGGAAGCATGATACAGGCCTTTGTTACTGAATATTTTTATCCGAATGTCATTCCTGGTTCAGCAACCGGAACCTAAATGGGCCAGGGACCGACGGTCCACGTCTAGATCACCTGATTGGATGGGCCTGGGGAGAGGGACTGAGTGTCCATCTGATTGGATGGACGGGACCTTAAAAGCCCATGCACGGCCTTGGACCTCACTTGTCCAGTTCATCCACACTACATCAATAAAACCACCGCATCACTCTAATTCTTCTCTCCATCCATCCTCATTCAAGTATGTACTGTAGTTTATAGTGTAGACCGATCAGTTGAGAATGTTGTCTCCCGGTTGCCGGGTCAAGTCTGGGACTTGGCAGAAGCCAGACAACGTACATCTTACATTGCTAGTGTTTGGGTTATGTGTGTATAATGTCTTGTCCTAACTCTAATTGTAACTTGTCGACTTGTCCAGTTCATCCACACTACATCAATAAAACCACCGCATCACTCTAATTCTTCTCTCCATCCATCCTCATTCAGGTTCACGGCAAGTCAAGTCAGCACATACAATATATCCCCCTTCTTAATAATATGTTGCTTTTGCAAACCATTTTTCTCTGACGTGTAGTGAAGTCGCTAGGGATAATGTTTTCTATAACCGTTTGTGTACACGTCACCAGACCGCAACATTTGATGACCTTTAGAAATGTAGTCGGTTGCCTAAACGTGCGTGTGCGAAAGCTCTCTAATAAGTGTAATGTAACGCCAAATAATGTCTCGTGTAGTAGAATTTACGTATCATTTGCGTTTTTTCCAGAAATCGACACTTTTGTTTGGGGGCATGATCGCGATATATGGAGAATGTACAGAGCATCACAAAACTCAAAGTTTGTGTGCAAAATAACGAGGGCATGCAAAAAAATCAGATGAATATATCACCTTTACAACGATGTGTATCAAGATCTCCTCCCCTATTTATTTTGAACCGTATGTAATCCTTCATCACCGAGAAATAAGCAGAAAAGTCCAGAATTGCCCCGTAGCAGACGAGTCAGGTCGCCATTTTGTTTGATCCACGTATAACCGACGTGACGTGTATGGAGAGACGATGTGTGCACACACATATGGTGCACGAATGTTCAGGTAGCCTTTTTGGGACTAAAATAAAGGGATGCCTTATGGATGAGTTGATAATTGGGGTCAGTGTTGATGGTGAATATAGGCCGTCGCCGCATTTGGGTTTATAAGTATTGTCCAGTGGGTTCAGTGTTACGGCTATGGTTGTCTATGGCCATGGATTCGAGCCCGGGTGGTGGAAGAAATTTGTTTCTCCGTGTCTTTTCTTTTATTGGTTCACGTGAGCCTATATTCCCTTTAAGTGACCATTATATTGGGTCCAATTTGAGCTTGTAACGGATTTTTCGGCACTAAAGCATTAGCGTATCTCAAGACAATGAGCTGAGATATGTTAGTTTTTATGCCTAGAAGTGTCCCAGCTATTCATTTCAGCGATTATTTCGCGATTAATACGTGTTTTTTGGCATTTTGTGGTTTTCTAGAGATTTCATAATTAAGAAACGATTTTGGTTGGCTAGAATC
>NMRB01000736.1:41597-56699 GCA_002633025.1 Notospermus geniculatus
ATGTTTTTAACAACGCTCTACTCCAAGTGACCTCCAATTCTGTGCGGAGGACGAAATTTCTTAAACGATTTCTCTTCACTCGTTTGCATTATTCCAAAATAAATTACACTAATGGAAAGCTCAATGTCTTAGCTAAATACTGATGTATGGTTTATGTGGTTGAATTTGAACGGTCTTCTCGATAAACGTACTTTTGTGCGAGGTGTCCGATTTCTCGAATGAGGTACTCGAGAAGCCTTGTCGAGGGCACCGATCGCCTATTATTTTCCCGCGCGCAAAATAAATCTGCCGTAGAAAAGGACCTTTGCGGGTCGACTGGGTCAGTCCGATGTCTGAGGTGTCTGAAATCACGTGATGGACATACTATTATTTTAACATTCCGTTGGGTATTCAATGTTTTATTAAGAAACGAAGTACGAACTATTTCGAATCCCTACGCAACTGCTTGTGCAGCGGTCAGAAATTCATCCGCCTTGAACAATGCATCTGCACTGCGCACAAGTAGTACCGGTCTAGGCATTTCCAAAGTAATAATGTGGCAATGTTGAACTCTAGGTACGAGATTGTATTTGTACGTGAAGAGTTGTGAATCGTAATCATAAATATCACAACTGACTGAGGCGCAAATGTAATGACTTCAGACTTTAACGAGCAGTATAATTCCGCGGTTCACCCCGAAGTTGGCTATTTCACGTCGTGTGGTAATGGGAGATGTAAACCTAGCAAATGCGAGGTCGAAGTGGTAGATAAATAAAACACATGGTAAAGCTTTCGAACAGGCCATCAATTTGCCATTGCGTTCGTTTTCCGATAAATCTGGACACGAACAACTTAGTTCAAGCGTAGAATACTTAGTAGTTAGTTAAACATTTTAATCTCGGTCCATGTGCTGCTATTACGAAGCCATCACCAGGAAGTCCGCCAAAGGGCATTGGTGGCGGATCTTTCAGATCCGTCAAAGAGCATTAATGGCGGATACATGTATCATTCAGCATGGACGTTCTTCCCTTTAAATTATTTTTCTTATTTGATTGCTGTTTGCAAGGAAATACGTCATGTAAACACGCCAAATTTTTAGCCAGAATATCCGACAAATGTGACCACGGAGCATACTGACGTAATCAAAGCTTGCTGATTTCTAATTTCGTGCAGTAGATACCATGAAGCGGTTGTAATTTGTCCATCAACCAAAATGTTCATAAGGCCAACAAAAAATAGGTTTTCATTCTTTTTTGTAAAAAATTGGGCGGGCGCGCGGGTTTTTTAATTTTTTTATTTTTCTGTAGTTTGTTGAGGAAGTGGGCGATGAACGGAAGACTCGTAGCTTCAAAAGGCATAGACATATTTGAGTGTGGTGCCGACGATGTATAGTGACGCTACTGACCGCCAGGTAGCGCGTGCGCTAGATCGACGATCGTTTGACGGTTGCTACTTTGGTACATGCTCTATTCGCCTTATCTCATTTCGCCTTTTCCCATTTTGCCTTCAAAAAGTGTACATTTCGCCTTTTCCCGATTCGCCTTCTCTCATTTCGCCTTCTCCTACTTCGCCTTATCTCATTTTGCCTTTGTCTCTATTTGCCTTTTTCTACCTCGCCTTTTCCTGTTTTGCCTCTGTTTCTTTTTGCCTTTTCTTAAGTGGCCTTTTCTAGTTTTGCCTTTATCTTAATTTGCCTTTGTCTTTTTTCGCCTCGTCATAGTCTGCCTTGTCTCAATTCGCATTTGTCTAAATTTGCCTTCTTCCTAATTCGCCTTCTCTCATCTTGCCTTTGTCTTTATTCGCCTTACTCTTATTTTGCCTTCTTCCTATTTCGCCTTGTTCCATCTTGCCTCAGTCTCATCTTACCTTTTCCTATTTTGCCTTTGTTTCATTTTACCTTTTCTTAAAAACTGCATTCCGTGACCTGAAACTAATATTCTACACCCAAACATTTGTCAAAGAGTTATTCTGTGTGAGTTTTCAACAAAAACATTTGATAATATTACCCGATTTTTAGCGTTCACAGACAGAGAATGATATCAGTGCAAGAGCATCTATACTTTCGTAAGAAATGGTCTCCTAGGTTCATTTTCTGAAGGTAAGGCGACAAAAATGCATGACACAATATGTATGAGAAGGTAAAGTAGGATGTGGCAGAATGAGACGAAGGTGAATTGAGAAAAGGCCAGTCAAGACAAAGGCAGAATAAAACAAAGGCAAGATAAGCGAAGGCAAATTGAGTAAAGGCGAGATGGGAAATGGCAAAATGAGAAAAGGCAAATTGGGAAGAAGGTGAAATGGGACAAAGGCTAATCGAGAAAATGCGAAAAGAGAAAAGGCAAAATAATACAAAGGCAGATTAGAACGAAGGCGAAATATGAGAAGGCGATTTAAGATGAGGCGAGATGAGATAAAGGTGAATTGGGAGTAAGGCAAGTTAAGACAAAGGCAGAATAATACAAAGGCAAGTTAGGCGAAGGCGAATTGAGAAAAGGCGAGATGTGGAATGGCAAAATGAGAAAAGGCAAAATGAGAGAAGGCGAATTGAGATAAGGCGAATAGAGCAGACACCTGCTACTTACATTTTAAGACGTTTTACCGAAAATAAAAAAAATTAAAAAAATCAGGGGTGGGAGCATTTTGACGGGCGGGTGGGGATGAAAACCAACAATTTTTTAGTCAGCCTAATGTGGCCCGCTGATTTCTTGAATCTCATATCTTTATGAATGTCCTTACCGATGCTTACCAATACATACGGCAGTAGTACTCCTGTACCATACGGATAACCTACTTGAAATAAAAACGAGCAGATAGATTGTCGAAACGTCCCCGTGGGTATGTGCGATCATGCTAATGCGAACCTTTCATGTTGTTTCCCGAGGTTGAAGCTATCATCACGGAATCATTGACCTATAAATGAGTTGTCGGATCCAATCTCGTTATTATACGCCTTTAAGGCTTGTCCGCCCTCCGCGGGCGACCCAGTGTGCGGAAACGAAAAAAGCTGCTGTTAGCATTTCAGATGAAATGGATGACGACCAACCATAAAAGTATCCGCCGTGTCAATTGAAAAAGCTCGCACATCCACGATACGAACAGCAATTAAAATAAAGCTTTTGGGATGTGTGATCTCTGTTTATTTGATCAAGCGTGGGTGAGTCTGTGCGCCCTTTGTTTACTTGGCGATTTCATTCATATCAAGCACAATTTATTACACGCCGATGCTATTAATAGCGAATATACAAAATGCCGTTGTTGTTGTTGTTGTTGTAACAGATTCGCATCTCCCCGCCAAAATGGAGATCACAAGCTGGTCTGTCATTTTGAATTCAACGACATCAGAGATAACAGCCGTATGGTGGAGTATAAATTCTCTCAGGAGGCAATGGACGCGCAGTGCTCACAGCAACTGTCACGGTTGAACTACCCTACGTCTGAGACAGAAACTTTGTCATTAAAGGCTGAACTACCCTAGGTCTGAGAAAGAAACATCGTCATTAAAGGCCAAGTCTGACATCATACACAACCACCACCAACTTGCAAATTCCTGTCTCTTCGCCTCAGTATGACATGGTTGCACTAAATAGTTACCTTTTCTCCGTCAATCAAACGTAATATGGTGTATACACAGACTAAACGATGTCCGTCGTGTGCATGTTTCATCGCTGAAAGTAGTTTAGCCCAGGCTATCACGCATTTAGTATCCTCTCAAACTTTGTGTGGTTCGAGTGTTCAGTCAATATAAATCCCCGCGTGGCTTTTAGGCTGACTCTTGACCCGCTAACCATGGATACCATTTTGAACCAGATGTAATGGACGGAAAATGTGATGAATGTAGGCCATCAAATTAGTCGTGTTCAAAATACGCATGTAACAGGAAAGGCATTATGATATTGAATGGGGAACCCGCCCTGCGGTTTTTCCCGACAGGTCGGCGCTGCAAGCGGTTGTACCGAAACGACGTCATTGACGTCATTTTAGGTGTTGACGTTGCGTCATGAAAAAAATTTCTGTGCATTTTTCTGCAGGAAAAATGACACAAAAGACGTTGCTTTTATCGCCATCTTATCTCTTCATTTTAAGAAAAAAAGGAATGAGATTCAAAGGAAATTTAATTGAGTCTGTAATTTTACAGATTTAGTCCCTGAGACTCTGCTCAGGAATTTTCTGTAATATCCTCTGTCATTTCTAACAGTGTACGTATATTTTGCAAGTAGCGTAAACCCCAATGTCTGTCATTTTCGTCAATAGATCTACATGTATAGTATAGTCTCGGTCACCCAGCCGCTGTTTCGAATCTGGGGATCGAACAAGCGTCTGGGATCAAACTGCGAAATTACTGTTTGGAGGCTTACCAAGATCCTGGTACGCTCGCTGATTGGCTAATCAGGGACAGAGCTAGTCATTCATTTACATCCGCCGATTCCTCCCATTTGAAAATCACAATCCGGCTGCTGATTGGGCAAGAGAAGTGATCATGTGATCTCATCATGGCGACGACCATAAATGTCAGTTGGGTTTTCTCGATCTCGCTTTCCATACGGATACACAATTCCTGCTCAGACTTCAGCCTGAAATTCAACTCCAGTAAGTTGATGCTGTCTCAGATCACTTCGCTAATCGATTCATTGCCAGATTCAGACATTTGGAAGGTTGTGAGACTGAGATGAGTGAGTGAGTCTGACCCGAAATTCGCTGTTGCGCGAGACTACCATCGAACAGTAAAAATCATGTTTGGGGCCAGACTCTGTAATGGTAATGAAAGAGTCTGGCTGCGCGAGACTAGATCTATAGTAGTACATTATATCATAAAGGAATCAACCATAAAGGTCCAACTTACAAATTTAGCATTATATGAATGTGGACAGTATCCCTTTAAACCTCAACAGATTTGCATTCTGACTCTACCATATGATAGGAGAGACCCTTCTGCAAGTTTGCTGCAAATTTTGTTGAATTACGACCAGCTGATCTTATGATACAAAAGGACTGAATTAATGAGAACCCCACGAACGATGTGAGCGCAGGGTCATCTGTGTAGATTTGAATAGGCTAACGTACATGTAAATGTACATTTGCACGTGGAACACTAATTGTGCTGAGAATACTGAGTAGCTCTGTTATCCTCAGAAATGAAATTCAAAGCTTCAAGTTGACAGGTTCATATACCTCTTCAACACAAAAAATAGTTGAAGCTCCTGCCTATTACCAAAAATAGATCTATTTTTGCTATTACGTAAAGCCAAAATGCAGGCAGTGAGAGACATCTGGTGGCAACACATGAAGTGTATCCCTCAGTAAGTTCATCGTTCGCAGTTAAACCTTTATGGTTGATTCCTTTATGATTATATTAATATGCATTACTGAGGCATGTGTGATATACCAAAGCAACGACAGTAGCGAACATAGAGGTAGGACAAGATGTTCACCGATCCACGTGACCTGACAGCAAGTTGTGGAACTGAGGATAATCAGAAGCAATACACTACTGTTTGGGGTGTAATTATTTACCAACTCGTTGATTGCTATTGCTATTTGTTGTCGCCTATTTGCTGAAATATGATCCGTAACTCATCAGGTCTATCATCGGTTTTCGTTTGACGTTCGTTCCTTGCGTGATGTGCTTGCAAAGAGAGACGGGATCAAATAAGACGTCAGCTAGAAACCCTCCCCTATGCTGCTCTACATCCAAACGGATGCAAGTCCAATATATTTTCTGTAACATTTTCATATAGCATGCTCTTCATCTTCCGAGTTTTACCAGGTGCTGTGTGGCATGGTGCGTAATCTTTGCAACCTCAGTAGATATTCCAAGGAAAAGTACATGTATCAGAAATATTGGAGAAAACAAAACAAAACAAAGATTAGCATCATTTTCTAAGAGAGATCCCGAAGAACATTTTTTAAGAACATCGCTGGACCTGTGAAGTTAACAAGAAACGTAATATCTATTTTTGGTAATATGCATCCCTATCATTTTACGATGTGTAATATCAAGAATATATTTTAAGGGGACGAATGTGCAACTCCGAATATGCGCCAAAAAGTGAGTTTAATGAAATTGCCTCTGGTGACCCTGAACCAAATGGTTCTTAATTTGTGAAGGATTACTGTGTAGAGAAGACCATTACGAACAAAATGACATCTTCCACAGTAATATGCACTCAGAAATAACCGAGCTACATATACAAAGCATTTTTGAATTGACCATATTTTCGACAAATTGATACATGTATTGTAATTGATCTCAGAGTTGGGCACTCCGACCTATACAACAAACCCATGGTTTCACGAAAATGAAAAAAAAATTGAATGCTAGTAATTTGTCTGTAACTTTACATAAGAATATTGATGATATTCTAAATAATACAATTCAGTCAACAACCGTCAAATCTAAAAATTGGTTATTTAATTAGAAGGCCTATAATTACTTATGCCCTCTCTATTATCAGAAAAATTAACTTAATGCCCACTCTTTTGCTTTATTACTAATTATATATTCTTTCCCTTATATATTCTTGATAATATTTATGAATACCCGTCACCCCTCCCCCAATTTAAGATGGGCAGCTATAATTTGCCCCGAACAGGTGGGCAATCCGCAAATGTCGCGGTNAGCCAAAATTCAGGCAGTGAGAGACATCTGGTGGCAACACAGGAAGTGTATCCCTCAGTAAGCTCATCGTTCGCAGTTAAACCTTTATGGTTGATTCCTTTATGGTAATATGCACTCAGAAAGAACCGAGCTACATGTACAAAGCATTTTTGAATTGACCATATTTTCGACAAATTGATACATGTATTGTAATTGATCTCAGAGTTGGGCACTCCGACCTATACAACAAACCCATGGTTTCACGAAAATGAAAAAAAATTGAATGCTAGTAATTTGTCTGTAACTTTACATAAGAATATTGATGATATTCTAAATAATACAATTCAGTCAACAACCGTCAAATCTAAAAATTGGTTATTTAATTAGAAGGCCTATAATTACTTACGCCCTCTCTATTATCAGAAAAATTAACTTAATGCCCACTCTTTTGCTTTATTACTAATTATATATTCTTTCCCTTATATACATTGTATTCTTGATAATATTTATGAATACCCGTCACCCCTCCCCCAATATAAGATACGCAGCTATAATTTGCCCCGAACAGGTGGGCAATCCGCAAATGTCGCGGTAAAAGGGCATCTGACCGTTCTCCCCCAACCCTGTCAGTCATGAAGGCTCCTCATTCCGTGGATATGAGTCTGCAATTGACCATCTCAGGCGTTAATGAACTCACCACAGGAAACCTTCGCCCACCATTCAAATCGAAATGTCATGTTTTCACAGTAAATGTTGCCAATAACCATGCGACCATTATTTTGTTGGTGTTACCAGTTTATGACTGATAAATTATCCTCCAGCGGAGTATTTAATTAGTCGTAGGGCGACATTGAAAAATGTTTGATTTATTGAAAAGGGGCCGGCGGCCAGTTTGGTAAAAACAGGGTGACTAAGGTTGATACCTTCACCTGTCATGAACCAAACATATCTCGTGGCTCTTAGTGACGCCAAGTTCGACACGTGACACTTACAATCCTGCTTTTTGGATTTTTTTGCTTTTGGTTCATTTCAAATCCTTCGTTTCATTTTCTGAGATCTTTACCGATATTTGACGAAGAATTTTTCGAGGTCGGTTCATGCAAAACTGGACAATGAAAGGACTATTTTGGAGAAAAAAACATTGATAGTAGGCTTAATACTCCAAATACAGTTTACCTTTTACATTTACCAGTTTCCATTTTGGCATATGCTTCAAGACATTGGTTGATATGAATAAAAATAAGTAATAACTTTTACTCCAGTTTTTGAAGTATTTACTGGTGACTATATGAATAAAACAGGAGTAATTACTGCAAGTAATTATTCGAAGCTAATACTAATACATGTAAGTATTAGTTAATACTAGTGCAGCAGTTACTCCAAAAACAGTAAATACTGCCGAGGATATGAATAATCAACAGTAATGTGGTTGATCAATTTCAGTAACGGTGAACCCATGACTCAGACGAGTAAAAACTAGTAGGGCAGAAGTGATTACTTTGCAGTAAAAGCAACTGTTTATTCATATGAATTCAAGTGTTCACTTCTATTTGGAGTAAAAACTTGGAACTACAGTAGTTGCTTTTACTTTTAGTAACTACTAGGTAGTAGATACTGATTTTTATTCATATCACCCAATGGGTCATATGAATAAAGACCAGTAAATGCTTTTACTTTGATTTTGCAGTACAAATGCACCATGCTATACTGTAAAAATCTGAAGTAAAAGCATTTGCTAGGTTTTATTCATATCACCCAATATGTACTTAGTATACTGTGCAAGACGATACTGTACATTGTGACACATAAGAGTCCCATAGTAATCAAATTCCGTTCAATATGTTTAAATAGACAAAAGACTTAGCAGCTTTCTTTACAACCAATTACACACCAACCACGTCATTTTCAATTGGAAATTACCCCCGCAGTTGTCAAATAAACGCTGACATCGCCGATCGAATATACTGTATCCTCATTCACCATCGCGTCTAAATAATAAGGTGTCACTTTTCGCTAAATTTCAATTTCCTGCCAGCTGTCCGAAAAGGATGGAGATTTGTTAGTATAAGACTCATAATTACAGACCAAGCCTAATATTTATTCACCAGTGAATGGATAATACGTATATTGTGTTGTATTCCTGAGAGCACGTCCACTTGTAAATCAGTGTTGCGATAGAGACAGTGACTCCACGCAGACTGGAAAAAAATATTCTACTATGATCTTAATTGTCACGACAGGTGGCGCTCATTCCTCACACCGAACTAGTCCGAACGTCTGACTCGTATTGCTATTTTTAGAATCTGCTGGACGCTAATACAGAGTCAGATGATGAGTAACCGAAGAACCAGATTTTGGTTCTACGTCATCAGCATGATCAGATCACGGATTGGTGGTTCCCGTATCACGTGACCTCAAACTGTAAAGATGGCGATGCTGTGCATTCGCCGATTCAGCTTTTCGAGAGGAATTAATATAAATATTTTCCGTGATTTTGATAACAAATTGCGGTTTTCTTAATGTTTGTCTGGGTAAAAGTGAACAGAGAGCGTGATTGCGAGTGTAGCTGGTTGAAACAGCAAGTAAAATGCCTGAGAGCAACGTTGTCAAGTGATACGATTGCCGTGCACTAAATGTATTCAAAACACGACCTGGAGATGGACGGACCAATCAAAATAGACCCTCGCGATAGGCTTCATCTGACTCTTGTTGCGGCCGTCAGTTCTCCAAATGAGCAACAGGAGGCAGTGTTCGGACTAACACCGAACTCTCACCGCGCGCGCAAGTCATCATGGGAAATTTTGGGGACTACTTGTTGCATTTTCAAGATGGCGGTCGTCATGGCGGTCGATTCCCCAGTTCAAGTTTATAAATTGCAAAATTTCCTCGACAGGCCTACCTAGGATGTCTCCCATGATTGGGAATCCCACTATCCATCATGATTATGACATACATTAGGCCTATATTGTATGAGATATGCTGTACATGTCATGTTAGCCACTGGCAGTTATGTACGTTAAGGTTTAACGTGAATAGTAGTGAACTGAAATATTGCTGCCGGGGTCGGTCATAACCCAAATATCATCCTTTTCTTCTCAACAATGTCATATTTATGAAAATTTCTCATCACAAATGAAATATCAGACTATTATTTGCGAAGTGTACAAGAAATCAGCCTCATAATCGCTATTTTCCTAGAATTTACATTCGTGGCGTAGTAGATCACGTGATTACCCAGTTCAGGCTGTGATGTGTCCGCGTATTACTTTTTACGCCAAATTCGGCGTGATGCGGCTCGTGCAGACACAGGTTGGTGCGTGCATAGCGCCGCCTAGCGCCGACCTGTGAAACACAATGCTATGATCTTTAACTTGCAATGATTTCGATGAATGACAACTTGGCAACACTCCTGTTTATCCCGACAGGAGTGTTGCGTCATGATAAAATGGCATGTACATCTTTCCACAGGAATTAATGAGACAAAAACCGTGCTTTGTCGCCATCCTATCTCTTCATTTTAAGGGAAAAAGCAACGAAATTGTAGAACTTTTCAAACGCGACAAGATGATGTAAATTTTAATGTTAGGCGACAAAAACAAAGGAACTGTTTTCACACCAGAAATTGATGGAGATAATGTTAGAAAAAAGAAACTTCGGTCGCACCGCTCGCAGCGCCACGTCGTGACGTTAGTTCCTCCAGTTCCCCATTGAACATCATTGAAATGGGAACCAAATGTTCACTGTTAAAAATGCTGACAACACTTTGTTGGCAGCAGAGTCACACAGCACTTTTCTGTATTTTGCCACCAGCCGTTTACTGTATTTTGACAGCCAAATGGTATAAATTCTACAACAAATGCTGTCTTTTAAACTGAGAAACTGCAATCTTGCTGTTAAATTCCAGTGAAAAAAACAGCAGTTTGCAGTGAAATGAATTTTACATCAAATATGCAGTGAAAATTCTTCTGTTAATTTACAGATATTTTTAACAGTGTTTCCTGGCATACGTACAGTGAATGTGTCCGGCGTATTCGTTCTACCTGATCACGTTTTCTCAGTGTCCCCTGACGACGATAAGTCAAATAGTTCAGGAGAATGTACTTTTGACAATATTCTTTTTAATCAGCATAACATTTCTTTTGATTAATTATTTGAAACTTGATGGGATTTTCCTGCGAAATTTTTCTTGATCCAATTCGCCGTCATGTTCAAAGAACGAACTGTTCAATATTGCATCAATTGGTTTCAACATCTGTCAACCATATGCCAGAGGTTTGTCTTTCTGTGACGAGATAAGATTATCTGCCACCTGTACAGAACAGAAGATACATTGTCAGGCATGAAATAGAAATCCCCGCCGGAAAGCAATGGCATAGATCTTTGAAATTAAGTTATTGAACATTTGATGACCTCTAGATGACGCTAATGCCCCAATCACACTGAGCAAGTTCTCAATACGTTCTTGAAAATTTTGCCGAACGGGCACAAACTGTGTGGGAACAGAGTGGACGTAGTGGCAACTTTTTACAGTTTTTTTACGAACTTCTTGGACGGAAAGTGTGCTTCAGAACATCGAGGCATTATTTGGCCAAGGGTTACACGTTCTAGCCCGTTTTACGATTTTTTAGGACGAGGCAGGACGTTTTGAGAACTACTTCAGTGTGACAGGCCCTTTAAGCTAGTAGGAATCCACTGCTGATTTTCTGCGCTGCGACTTGCTTTGCAATTTGCTACCTGCGATTGAATACAATCACAAGGAACTGTCGCCGACCGATTGCCGATTGAAATTGACCACATTTTTGCCATCGCAAAATCAGCTTGAAAATCAATGGTGGATTCCTAGCTTTAGGAATCGTTTTCTGAGGAGGAACATTCTAGCAACAGGAATATCTCGCCATTACGTTTTGTGGGCGGCGTGTTAGGAAAGAATGTCTCTCGGGAAAAGTGTCCTACGACAACAGATCGTATTGTTACATTCTAATCTCTGGTGATTGGTTTCTATGTCATTGAACAATTGAAGCGGACACTTCTTTTTACAGGGGGACACTCCTTACTGTTACACCTGTGCAGATCAGGCAGGCACACGACGGAAGATCAGACAAATATATTATACCTGAGCTAAGCTTCATCGAGCAAGGAACAAATCGTCAATAAATTAATCATTAACTAATCACAAAATCGTCCAACTTTTTCCAGACTGGTGTCATGATTAGTTATCCTATATTGCCCTTTTAATATGCATGCAGGGAGCATCCATATAATAATTCGTATACTTTTTGCTACTTTTTTGTATGGGGTGCAATGGGTATTATGACCCTGAATAGATTGATGCGGTTATGTCGTAACCAGTTCTAAAGCATCGCTTCTATTGTCAGCCCTCGCGGCGACAGCACCAGAGACCTTAATGAGGTTCTCACACAATAGTTTCAGATTGCTGAAGGTGTAACGTGAGAATGTTATTTCACCTTAAAATGGCTAGGATACAAAGGTGTTTTGTTGCATCCCGTCTATCTGCAGCTGAGGATGGGAACAAAGCAAGTGTGGGATCTTAAAATCTCACAGGATTTTGAAAAAAATATACGTCATTGTGAAGTCACAAGATTTAATGTTAAGTGCTACCATTACAATGAAATTGCTTCAAAAAATTTCACCCAGCTTTTTATAGTGTGTCAACCTAGCTCATTTTTTAGCCGCCCCGCGCCCTGGTAAATTTTCCTCGTAATTAAAGGTTACCTGAAAGGGTTTCATCCACTTCTGGTTTTCTGCGTAATACTGTAGAGCATTAATCAGGCAGCATGAAACTGAAAACCACATGAAAATAGGATCACCCATTTCCAAGTTATGGGAATTTAAAAAGGATGACTACACCCCCTGACAACCATGTCAGGCAGCAGGAAAATAGCACATTTGATGTTATTGGATTTTTAAACATATAAAAACTTTAAAACAACTCATTTTAACTTGGGCAGTTAGGTGATGTTTCGATGTATTTTTCTTGTTCAGTCAGTCGTACTGCAATTATTTCCTTAATATGGATTCTGAGGGCAATATTTGGATTTCTGGATAGCACAATTGACCTCATGAACCCACCGCCTGGACAGCTATGGATACCAAGTTGTTTGGTTGTCATGTAGAAACAAATCTTAAATTTGGTATAACACTGTAATTAATGGTCCAATCTTCATGCAACTTTCACTGAACTGGTTTTTACTCGAATCGCTTTTCAGAGAAAAAAATCATGAAATGCCTTTCAGATAACCTTTAATCCAACTCCGCAAAGCGTCTCCGTCAATTCCTATCGTCATAAATCTAATTACCAAGAAACTCAAAAATTGAAAGAGTCCATGAGTGGTCCTTATCCAGACGTAGACAAGAAAGTAATTCTTATCTACTGTTTTTATTTCATTTCAAGTACCTCTCCAATCTCATGTTGATAAAAAATCAGTCTCAGAGATTCTTCGATTCACTGCGTAGAATCTACTCGTTACACGTTTCTGAGCAGTCACAGGCCATATGCAAGTCAGGTTTGTTTCATTCCGTCAACCGTCCGTCGAGAACTACGCATCCATTACATTCATAAAGTTAGTGACGCCTAATGCCTTGACTTGCATATTTTTGGCATGATAGTACGTCACTAAGCCTGAGAATTCGTCTCCATCTAACTTTATTTGATAAGTTTCCATTCTATTCATAATGTATATAAAGTCCATTTCCAGAATATTTGCAAATTTTCGACCCCAACCGGGGTCTTCTTCAGGCTGGCACTTTTCCACACTAGATTTCAGAAAAGTGCCAGCCTGAAGAAGACCCCGGTTTGGGTCAAAAATTTGCAAATATTCTGGAAATGGACTTTATATACTCAGAGGCCTGAAAAAGAGCCTTGAACACGAACTACCGGAACCGGAGATATAGCATAGTTAATAGCGACGTTTCGCAAATCTGACGAAAAACGAAGTACGAAATACGAAATTGGACATCATTTCCATGACGTAATTTATTTCAGGAGATGGTGGGTACCACAAATATCGCCTGGTGCAAGAGCGTCTTTTAGCGCATGACGTCAGACCGATAGAGTTACGGTGTATTTTAAACGCTGAAATTTATCTTTCGTAGTGGAAATTTAAAACTTCAAGATGCACCATAACTCTTTCGGTCTTACATGACGTGCTAAATGACGCACTGGTAGCAGGGACATTTGTGGTACCAACCATCTCCAGAAATACATTAGGTTCTTGAAATAAAGTTGAATTTCTTATTTCGTACTTGGTTTTTCGTCAGATTTGCGAAACCTCCCTAATATCTAAAGCTCTCAATGTCGATTGAGAGCGTTGGATAAAAAACGATTTCCTAACAGCTTTATGTTGTGTAAATCGGGGAAAGAGCATCACGGAAAGAAAAGTCCGCATACATATTTACAAGGACCGTAATGAAGTCAGTTGATGAATAAACAAGCACGAATGACGAAGATTGTGTGTAGCATGCATCTAAAAAATGACCTCAAGCGGAAACCACCAATAGTACAATACATGTATCTAATTTGTCTTTGTAATGATAGCAACTCTTATTCACATTACGATTTGTCTGTTGTATCCTTATCATTAGACAACTGATATACAACAACTGCCTGGTCGTTGAATACATACATGTCAAAGATCCTGAGGGTTGAATCCTCTGATCAAAGTTACAGGCAGAGAAGGTAAACAGCCTGGTCCAACCAGTTGTCTGGAGTTGGTACATGTAGACAGGACACAGTCACATTTAATAAAACGAAAGGCAGTAGTTGGCGAGTGGGGCAATTCTCCGATAACGGAGTTACATTTTATCGACAATTTTCAACATTGATTCGCAAATTATTAGAAACATATGTTATCTATTATAAAGTTGGAAAACTGTCGGTGCATTTTGTCGACAATGATCGCCAACGTAATTATCAGGCAGTGAAAGAACGCTAGCTGTATCTGAACACAGCGAATCCCGCCGACATAAGGTTAAATACTTCCGTTCTGTTTCTTGATACGTTGACCAAGGAACATTAGTTCGGTTTTGGATCCAATTTACACCACCTAATGACCCGCCTGTGTAATGTATCTCATGGATATGGCGGAAACCTGCAGGTTGATGTGAACGCTGATTGGACGGTCGTTAACAAATTGGGGCGTCTGATCAACAGGAAGGAGAAACCGGAAGGATGTACCTGTTTACGGCACCAAGAACAACCCGGGGTCGTTTACTTGCCATTGGATGTCGTACCTGGAACTCCTGCCCGAGAAGTATGGAGTATCTGTCGTTTCCCCGTTATCCAAAGGAAAGTAATTCGTGCTTGTTGAATGTCCGTCGTTGTTGAGACGTACATGTACATGTACGTGAAAAAATATCGAAATTTGTATATATAACCTTGGCCTTTGCAAGTAACCTTGACCTCGGATGAAATTGGCAACGTGCCAAAAAGTTAGTTGAGCTATGTAAATATACTCTAAATTCCCACTTCCCTGTCCCATTCCTGAACTTGGAAACAAAATGACTAAATC
>NMRB01000736.1:63591-101538 GCA_002633025.1 Notospermus geniculatus
CGGAATCGAGGAGAAATCTCGACTCGGTGAACTGGTTGCATCCATGTTGTTTTGATAATCAGCTATCACACAGCTGTCAATTATCAGAATTTGCCCAATCAGTGATCGCGTAGTAAATTCCATAGTAATCACGTGACGTGATGATTGACAGGCGCTCATTCATCCTGGCGTAGCGCGGGAAAATGAAAACGAGGCTGTCTCGCTCGCCCCGGCGGTTTAGGACCACTTTAATAAAACGAAAGGCAGTAGTTGGCGAGTGGGGCAATTCTCCGATAACGGAGTTACATTTTATGGACAATTTTCAACATTGATTCGCAAATTATTAAAAATATATGTTATCTATTATAAAGTTAGGTTGGAAAACTGTCGGTGCATTTTGTCGACCATGATCGCCAACGTAATTATCAAGCAGAGAAAGAACGCTAGCTGTATCTGAACACAGCGAATCCCGCCGACATAAGGTTAAATACTTCCGTTCTGTTTCTTGATACGTTGACCAAGGAACATTAGTTCGGTTTTGGATCCAATTTACACCACCTAATGACCCGCCTGTGTAATGTATCTCATGGATATGGCGGAAACCTGCAGGTTGATGTGAACGCTGATTGGACGGTCGTTAACAAATTGGGCGTCTGATCAACAGGAAGGAGAAACCGGAAGGATGTACCTGTTTACGGCACCAAGAACAACTCGGTGACGTTTGCTTGCCATGGGATGTCGTACCTGGAACTCATGCCCGAGAAGTATGGAATAGCTGTCGTTTCCCCATTATGAAAAGGAAAATAGTTACCTGCTTGTTGAATGTCCGTCGTTATGGAGATGTACATGAAAAAAATATTGAAATTTGTATTTTTAAATACAAATTTCAATTTGTTTTTCATGTACATCTCAACAACGACGGTTAAAAACCTTGCAAGTAACCTTGACCTCGGATGAAATTGGCAATGTGCCAAAAAGTTAGCTGAGCTAATGTATGTAAATATATGAAGAATTGTTTGAATCAAATAATTGTCACTTCTAATTATGAAATAATCGGCATTTAACAAAATTTATTGAATTTGTCGTCCGTTGCCATGGAAACGCGAATTTCTCAAAACGCTTAATGGTGCCAAGGACGGTGACACTCGACGGATTCTGATCCCACACCCTCCAAATATATGAAAACTGGAAAAAATACTGTTATTCAAGAAGAAACGCTTTTCGGCTCTGCGTCCGGACTAGGTAGTCGAAAGATGAGTTAACCTCACTTCAAGGCAACATAACAACTAACAGTGACGTACAAGCACGTCAATATTTTAATCAGTAACGACATCTAACTGTCATTTAAGTGATATAGGCAACCGGTACATATTAAGTGAGTGAAACATCATCTAAATAAGAAAAAAATCTAGGAAATTTAGTATAAGCAAGCGTTCGGAAATTTAGACGACAGGTATAATAGGTTCTAATCAGCTAGATCGACGTCACATCGTTCCGAAATGGCTCTCGTGCAAATCGCATGAAACGATCTCCGTCAGAACGGGGAGTATGAGATTTTATCCGCGAGGCAGCGATAGGGCAAGGGAAATGACATCATAGCGGGGAACCTTGCGGGAGCTTTACTGGGAAATGAGAATAATATAGAGGAGAAAGTGTCGGCAGGATCCTTTTACGTTTTGAGCTTCACATAACCTGTTCTCCCGGAAACCCAGCGGCGTAATCAGGCGCTGTCGTCAGTTCTACCCCCGGTGAAATTATCCGACGAAGCCTTCTGCTCATTTCATTGCGAGACGGGGGTTCTGAAGCGCGGATTTTGAGCTTAACCATTTTCACCATTTCCCCCACCACAGCTGTCATGGCTGTAATGTAATGTGAAAAGGTTGCTGCACAGGCGAAACAGGTTGTCGATTAGATTTGTAATGCAAATGATGCCCAGTTCGTGTGCCTCAAGCGGGTGATCCACTGTTGCGATTTTGTTTGGCGGCATGCCGGCGACGGGCCTAGCGGTGAGGTTGCGGCAATCACCTCAAGTCGACCGCAAGCAAAGGAGCAGTAACACCGCCGCAGTCGATCAGGCGTTGCGGCATTACCGCATGCAGGATTGCGGCAAAAACCCTAGCGGCTATGGAAATCCTTGCCGGTGGTGGGTTGCGGTGATATCAAACGTGTTTAGTACAGCGGTTAAGGGTTGATTTTCACCAGAATCTTTCACTTCTTCAAGAAAGCATGAAACTCCCCACATGGGTACTTTGATACCTAAGGATCATGAAAAAAAATGGACCCCAAAAATTCGTGCCCCCTGGTGGCCGCCATATTGGTTTCAAATATGGCCGCCAAAATAGCCATTTTTTGGCAATATCTCAGGTCCTATTGCTCATAGCACTGAAAATAAAGTATCTTTACCCATGTTTTCGATATCGGGGAACAACATGGAACCCCCAAAATTTATGTCAGATGGACGCCATGTTGGATTTCAAGATGGCCGCCATGTGTCAGGCTCCGTTTTTTAACTCGTTACTCCAGTCAGGTATGAAATGGGCGAAATTAGAGTCCCGTGGGATTTTTGGCATGAAATTTGCCAAACTATCTTGACTGATAGAGAATAGCTTCCTGTACATGAAAAACTTTCCCGGCACTTTCGGAAATTCTTTTGACGGAAGTTACGGCCAATTGAATTTTTGGAACTGACTTTACCATTGGACCTAAGAACTGAGCTTTGTACAGGAGAATGGGACCTGATGTACAGCTAACTTTTGAAAGGTTGGATTTACACCCCATAAATGTATTACCAACAGATAGAAACATGGTGCCTCAGAAGCAGATAAGCATGCTCTTATTTGTTTTCAATAGTTATGTAATAAGTAATGACGTTTTTTTTGTAAATTAACAGAAAAATGGGTCCAAATCCACAAAAACGCTGTTTCCAAATATATAAGTAGTTAAAACCTACCCAAAACATGCTTATTTGATTGAGAGGCACCATGTTTCTATCTGTTGGTAATACATTTATAGGGTGTAAATCCAACCTTTCAAAAGTTAGCTGTATATCGGGTCCCATTCTCCTGTACAAAGCTCAGTTCTTGGGTCCAATGATAAAGTCAGTTCCAAAAATTCAATTGGCCGTAACTTCCGTCAAAGAATTTCCGGAAGAGCCGGGAAAGTTTTTCATGTACAGGAAGCCATTCTCTATCAATCTAGGTAGTTTGGCAAATTTCATACCATAAATCCCACGGGACTCTTACTTTGCCCTTTTCACACCTGACTGGAGTAACGAGTTAAAAAATGGAGCCTAAGCGATAGGGCAAGGGAAATGACATCATAGCGGGGAACCTTGCGGGAGCTTTACTGGGAAATGAGAATAATATAGAGGAGAAAGTGTCGGCATGATCCTTTTACGTTTTGAGCTTCACATAACCTGTTCTCCCGGAAACCCAGCAGCGTAATCAGGCGCTGTCGTCAGTTCTTCCCCCGGTGAAATTATCCGACGAAGCCTTCTGTTCATTTCATTGCGAGACGGGGGTTCTGAAGCGGGGATTTTGAGCTTAACCATTTTCACCATTTCCCCCACCACTGCTGTCATGGCTGTAATGTAATGTGAAAAGGTTGCTGCACAGGCGAAATAGGTTGTCGAGTAGATTTGTAATGCAAATGATGCCCAGTTCGTGTGCCTCAAGCGGGTGATCCACTGTTGCGATTTTGTTTGGCGGCATGCCGGCGACGGGCCTAGCGGTGAGGTTGCGGCAATCACCTCCGGTCGACCGCAAGCAAAGGAGCAGTAACACCGCCGCAGTCGATCAGGCGTTGCGGGATTATCGCATGCCGGATTGCGGCAAAAACCCTAGCGGCTATGGAAATCCTTGCCGGTGGTGGGTTGCGGTGATATCAAACGTGTTTGATTTTGTCGCAGACCGCAAGCTCGCCGTAGTCCTCGCTTCAGTTTGTTATCCAATCAGATCAAGCAAAAGTCTTCACGTGACTTCATTACATATGGTTCACAGTCTGGTACAGGGGGAAAGCCAATGCTCTTGTGGCTTTTGCTGAAGATGAGTGGCCAAAGGAAAAGATTACGCCCATTTTTCTTCTGGTATGGAGCATGCGTAAATGGCAACGGCGGATCAGGTTCCCTACTTGCGATGGCTTGCGGTGGTAGTTGCCGCAACTCCAATGCAAGCATGCCGGCGATACATCACCGGCGTACCCCCGGCTGCCGGAGGCACGCCTGCGGTGGAGTTGCGATCACCGCAACCCAATCGCAATGTTACCGTTAGCGGAACGATCTCTTAAACTAAATCAAAATCTAAAAAGAAACCTCTCGTGGCCAACATCGATCGTTCATTATTCATTATTCACATAAAGGTCAAAGGTGGAAAACAAAGGGTGAAAGAAGACCATTTTATTAACCGCAGTAAACGATGGTCGCTAAAACAATCGTCTCGCGGCATCGAAGGTAATCAGTATTTACGTGATGACCTCAGGGGGAAGTGGTAACCTGTCTGAGGCAACACAACAGGAGACCTCGGTCAATTATTGGCTTGTTTGTCGTACTACTTGCTCTTCAATTCGTGTCGTACTTCTCCCGGCAATGGTCATCCCTTGTTTCAACGACTCACAGCCGTTGCAGTGTGGCGTTCACTTAGGAACGTATTGCAGGATGGGTTATCGTAGACTGAGTGCATGTCCTGTACAACGTCCACGTGAGGGGAAGGCGGTGGTAAACGGTTTAGCGTCGGACTCGTCACCTTTGATTACCGGTGTAACAGTAAGAATATGCCCCCTGTAAAAAGTGTCAGCTTCTATGTTCCATGACGGATTAAGGTGCATGGCTACAGAAACCAATCGCCAGAGATTAGAATTTAACAATAGGATCTGTTCATGGGACAGTTTATCCAGGGGCATTCCTTCCTGTCACACCGGTCGCCAGTTTGTACTCTCAAATGGGGAGCGCCAATTGGTCACGAGAGACTGATATAGCAGACGTGACACCTATAGAGGCTCATTGTTCGAGAGTTGCGGTTCACTAAGCACGGCCAATCACACCTTGAGTCGTCATGAATAATAGGTGGCGTCGGTGTACTATCAGTTCAAACCCACGCGTATATTCTCGCGTGGTCTGCGTGATCGGGGCTCCCTATTGGCGGAAAGGATTAAGAAATAAGCAGAATTGGCCACTCTTTGCGTCAACGTTGACGATTCCCGGAAAGACATGGGAAATAAGCGAAGTGCTTTGAAACTGCGTTTAGTGGAACACCCTTCGCTATTAATAATACGGTGTTCCACAAGTCTTATGAAGCTTCACATCGTTAGTATCATTAATGTATTTTATAAAATGGTTACGAACGTTAAAAAATACTTATTGGCGAGTTAGGCACTTTTATTTGATTGTCGACTATTTTATCTGAACCTAATGGTTTATAAAATCAATATACCTTTATGCATACGTGGACTATCACCAATATTCAAGCCCATCCCACTCGTGTAGTCAAAAGTGTTGTGCCTAGGGGATGGATGACACGGCGATTACGTCCGTTGGTCACGAGGCATCTGGTACCTCGTTGGTCGACTTACAAAGGTTTTGAGAGCAATCAGCCCAGCTGATTCTAGTCCTGAACAGGGGCGGATCCAGGGTTTTCTCGAGGGGTGGGTTCTAAAGGTAGAGGCCGCTCAGGACTCGCGCGCGCAGAAGGGATTTGGCGGGTGGTGGGTTTGGGCCCCCCCCCCAGGAAAATTTTGAAAATTAGAAGCTCTTAAGCTAGGATCCAACGCTGTCGACTCGTCATTTATCCGGGTCAGTCGACATTAAAAACACCCCTGCCGCATCGACATTTGCCGCACATGTGCGCCTAGCTTTAGACGCAATTTTACGGCATCTGAGGTTCAGAAGGTCCGATGCTACGCCATTTCGAAACAGTGCAAGCGTACACAATGCAGTATGTTGTCCCAAGCAGGGGAATAGAGTTTCGTCGAATCACCGATGTAACGATTGTATCACCATGATTACATCAGGTGACGTTTGACTACGCTACAGGCGAGATGTTTGATGTTTACCGATAAAAAATGTTATCTTTGGCCGCCGACGGGGGGGGGGGTTCAACCCCGAGAACCCTCCTCTCTATCCGACCCTGCTGAAATCGAGGCAGTTGTTCTATCACTGTTTAAAAGAAACCAATTCCTCAGCACGTATCCTTGCCGAAATAAGCAAATAACCTCCATGCTAGGTTGTCGTTCAATCACTCTGCCTCTGTGAATAGGCAAGTTGCCGGACTAACTGTGACCACCAAAGAATTGTTTGTACAAATATCCAGCTGATGCCCTCAGGGGCAAAGGGAACGCCCATAGACTGCACTATCGATAGGAACAATCTGCGGTCGGTGTAAACCAAATATGCACCTGCCCGGGTTTTCCAATTTCAACTCTATTATGGTCGGTAATGTAATGGATGTATGATATTGCCCAGGGTTTAAGATTGCTTAAATAATGGCATTATATCGATATATCTGGGCATTTCCTGATCGCCTTCCTTTGATGTCTACTTCGAGGTATCTTTTAAAAAGTAACATTTAAATCCAGCAAAGCAGGTAAAATTTACATTGGTTTACCTCTTATGAAAAAAAATCGGAGCTCTTTTCAAAATCCTTTTCATTTTTATCAGGATATGTTTTATCTATAGCAATATACATGTCATGTCACATACATATAATTTGCCAGGGTGGTGAATTTTGTTTCGAAGTTTGCAGAGCGGCAGTGTTTTAATTTAGTACCAATATAATGTAGTGTACTCTAAACTCCAACTTACCTGTCCCATTCCAGAACTCGGAAGAAATTAAATTTTAAATTACAAAAAAAATGCCGTTTGATGTAAGGGTTTTAATCATCGGCCCTTATTCCAGTAGTTTCGTCTAGCAAAGAAAAATACCACACAAAACCCAAACAGTGATCTGGACTAATTAAACATGCCCGTTCGTAGATCGATTTTACTGCTTCCGGACATCATGGCATACTCTTGTCCTGCAACACCCCTTCCAAACGGTCGGATCGCATGTTCTGAATATGCTGAATACTGCCTACAGGTACAGTACGTACGGTACTTTAGATTTTTGTACAATTACATGTATTAAGTAAATTTATTCAAAAATTTGACAGTGTGAAATGGGCTTATTAGCCTGAAACTTTCATATTTTCTAAATAACAGTAGCCGAAACTAACGGCGCGTTCTCTGTACATATATCATCAACGCAATATGCAAAATGTCTAATATCCCATTGACATCATCGATATTAACCAATTGCACATGTCATGTGGAGGAAATATGATTTTCCGACCGGTGACGGGAAGTCTTTATGGGGGAAACCTTGCTGGGAAAGAAACATTCATTTACTCTGTATCATAATTAATTGATATTGAAAATAAGGGAAGCTGGTCAAGCCCATCTAAATGATAAACAGAGTTTACTTCGAGGACAAATCATTCCGCATGACGTCACGGTGACGTAAAATGATTTTATTGTGATTCCTTAGTTTATTATATGATGGAATATTAACTCTTTGGCTACGGAATACTTATTTATAATTATGTCGCGGCCAGACAGAATACTTTTTCCGGAAATTACCAAAATATTAGGTACCAACAGAAAAACCCCTCTGTCATCAAGAAAAATCAATAAAAGTATATAGAAACCTATACATTTTCTGAATCCTTGGAACCTACCCCATCTATTTATGCAATGATTTGGGTTCAATTATGAAGTAGGTAGGTGTTCCAAGGATTTGAATTTGAAAACTCGTATGAAGCAACTTTAGATTATTACAACTAGTATACAACTTATTATACCACTAAATACGGATTTTCTTAGCTTCCTACTTGCAACTAATGACCCTCACACGACGAAAAATCTTACCACCTAATGTTTGTTTTGTAATTTTAGATTACTGTTCATGTAGCTTGTAAATGTATAGGCTACACAATAATAGATTTTAAATTGAATCATTCTGGGCAGGAGAGCATGAAATCGACTTTACGTATAGTGTTTTTCAGATAGATCTCGCCAAACATGCTAAAAGTACTTGGCTAACGTCTTGTCACTAACTGTAATGGTGTTATCACAAATAAAAATGTTGCACAACTCTCGGCAGCCAGTATCATGGGTGCCTGGCTTTAGCTACATGTAACACCGTGAAAGAGCTATTGATTACGCCACCCCTATGGATAATCTGGTCTTGTGCAACACCACTATATTTTGGTAAATGTGATCTGGTCACATTCCTGAGTTCAACTAAGTACCTTTGGCCAGAACGATATGAAAAACACTTAGAGCTTGTTTTCAGCGACGACGAAAAACCTGCCACCTTTTCGAGGCACTGTCTGAATAAAAAAATATTTATTTTTCAGATTGGGGCTCTAGACGATCATTACCTTTTTGTAAGAGATGACCATCCCGAGCGTTCAAAAAGAGAGGCTACGCATCACACAAGAAGACTAACGAATCACATTCAGGTAGGAGGAAACCGGCTTTTTCACAAGCAGGATAGTATAGACTGGTACCCGGTCCTAACTATTTTACATCGGGCTTTTGCATATATTAGGACAGGTGTAGCAGTAAAAAGTGTCCCCCTGTAAAAAGTGTCCACTTCTATTGTTGAATGACGGAATAAGCGGCATGCGTACTAGAAACCAATTGTCAGAGATTAGAATGTAACAATAGGATCTTTTGTTCCCCGGACAGTTTTTCCTAGGACATTCTTTCCCTTCACACCTGGCCTGCCTATCGCGTTCGTGAATCTGATTGGCCGGTGGTGGCGCAGGTGGTATGTATAGGAACTATTGATACCTTTTCTAATTTCAACCCCTTCGTGATTGGTGGATTTCCTGGGTCAAATGTAGGTCACCTTCTATCTGCATTCCGGTACGTCAGCCGTATTGAGAATTGAATAAATTTACATAATTTACACAAAATTTCCAAGTGACGTCACTGCCTACATTACTCCACAAATGGCGGCCAATACTGGTCCTACCAAACAAGCCACGACTGCAGCGCGCAGGTTGGTAGGATTAGGTACTAGTCTAAAGATAGTAATGAGAACAGCACATTATTGAAAGTCATCCTTTGACTGCAGAATACAAATACGAAAAAAAATTACAGTGAGGCTATTTGAAATTAGGGAATTTTCGCAAAGCCCCCCAAACGCCAACGCCAACGCCAAACCCATTGTTCGATGCCATGAAGAGAGCACCCGACAAAAGATAGACGTTCGCGTTGGCGTTTCGGGGGTTTTGCGAAAACTCTATAATATAGGACTACGTGTATAAGGTTCTTTTTTTGAATCGGGTATTCTAGCCTAGCTTTTCAACGAAAATCAGAGTGCGGTGTCATGGGAAAACGGAGCAAATAATCGTGGTACAGGGAGAAAGTCCTGAACATAGGGGCCAACATCGTGCAGATTTAGTACACATACTGGTCATGGTCCCATTGACGCAGTGTGACGATATGAACCCAATGATATCATAGCATTACTTAATGAATAAAATAGGAGTAGTTTCGTCCTACGCGGCCCCTTGGACACTTATCATGGCTTTAGGTATCGCAATCCATTAGCCTCGCACAGTCTAAACTTCCCATGGCCTCTCATGTACCACCATTGACCAAGTTACCGCTAGTTAGCCACATGGTCCTAACACTTCTACAAATGATCGCATTAACAACGAGAAATTCAATTGAATGGTAATGATATAGCCGTGGTGATATAGACCAGAAGTGAAGGAATACAATGTATGCAGTGTCTAGTGGATACCTTGCATGCGATGGATGAGAGATGATAAACACCACATAGACAACTGGGTATTCGTAAAATACGAAAGGAAACGAGACCAGAAACAAAGAAACGAAACATATAAAACATGGAACAACTTGGTAACTCGAACGGCGATGACTGACTTTTTTGCCCAGGCTGGGGTTTATCATTAGACCGCTTCTGCTGGACTTTTATGTTACATGTTTTAGAGGAAACTTCTTAATAATGATACCTATCTTAAGTTTGTGGATAGGAACTGGGTATGGTGCATTCTCAGTATATGAGGTCCTCGGACATTGCACAGTTCAGCCAGGTGCTATTTTATTGGCAACCATTTCAAAACACTCGACTACAGACCCTGAAGGTGCATCGGAGCCTCGTTTCTGGTTTCGTTTCTTCGTTTCAAATTTCGTTTCGTTTCTTATTTTACAAATACCCGGACAACTGAGTGTGACGATATCACTACGGTTGAATATCTCTATCGAGGGTGTTCTGGCAAAACCTCGTATGTGGCAAGAAAATTTACAAGAGGAGGAAAAAATGTCAAAAGCAGAATGTCACGATATCGTGCTGTGCTGTGCATGACATACGTGGTTTTGATTCTGAATCAAATCCTCGTATGTTAAGCCTTTTGCACATTCGAGGTATCGTTCAAATGATGATTTTACTGCTTTCTGATTGGCTGAGGCAGATGTAAACATTATCATCATCATCTGCATAATAGTCACGTGGGCCTACATGTTGGCTGCAAAATAGACATAAAATACCCCAGCGCACAAAAATGACACATCATGCTGTGCATGACATACGTGGTTTTGATTATGGAATCAAAACATTGAATGTTACCTGCACATACGAGGTTTTGTCCCATAAGTTAAAATGATGATTTTACTGCCTTCTGATTGGCTGAGGCAGATGTAAATATTATCATAATCTGCATAATAGCCATGTGGTCCATGTAGATGCAAAACCTCAATTTCCCAAAAAACAGCACATTTACGAGGTTTTGCCAGAACACCCTCGCTATAACCCGCTTAAACCGCATTGTCCAATATTGCCATTACGATTGCAAATAAACAAACAAAGATCAAAAGAGAAGGCGAGCACAAAAATCGACACACAATATGAAAATGTATATACATGTAAAGTCAATTTCCAGAAGATGCAGAAAAGTCTTTTCTAGAGTTTCAGATTGTAAAGTTCCAGCCTGAAGAAGACCCCGGGTGGGGTCGAAAATTTGCAAATCTTCTGGAAATTGACTTTATATACATTTCCAAATAAACAAACACATAGGCCCGAACTTATAAAGGATGTCTATATCTTAGACAAGTCTAACTCGCCAAGACATGTCTAAATCAGTCGTCTACCTTAAACTGCGATTACAGAAGGATGTCTAGCTTAGACATGTCTAAACCTGCCGTCCAAAGATAGACAGCGGTGTCTAAATAACAAAGGAATCGCAAAACATGCCAAGGGGCTTGTTTTGCAGTTGTCTAAGCTTGTGATTCATTCATAATTTCAAGTTTTATAGTCTTAAAAGGTGTCCTAGTGGCCCTAGATTATCTGTATGAAAAGAAAACGTGGCTATGAAAAATATTCAAGGAAATATGCCGGAAAATTAGGTGGGCATTTACTTTTGACTAAGGGTGTACGATCCATCCAGTCACAACAGCGAATAGGCCTATATGACGAATGCCGCGCAAATGAGGTCATCTAAGGTATGCCCCTTTACAATTCATTATGTAATCGTCTCAACAAAGGCAGTGCGGTCGGCGACACGTGCTTAATCACCTGTTGGACTTGACTAGCTAGACCGACGTCCTTGCGTTGTTCGAAATTCCGATAAACACCAGTGTTTTGGTAGACTTGTCTAACAGTTGTCTTACAAATGTTTAGGCTTAAACAAGTCCAAGTTAGACAGGCGAAAAACACCTTTTATAAGTTCGGGCCATATTGTTTTCGTACTTTCGCATTAAAGAGGTCCATGAGAGTTCAGCCTCATCCCTGGCGTAACACTACCGTGAAGGAATTGTTCAGCACATGAATTGGTGTTAAATTTTAGACATCATTGTTGAGCTTGATTACCATGCCTTAAAGTGGCTGCACCACTAGAGAATTTCCTCGCACGAGTTGGCTCTCTTTGGGCAATGTAACTAGTAAAGAGCAGTTCAGCGAAAAACATGCAAAAACTCACATTTATCAACGCCAACCAATATTACAGAACCCCTATGCCTCTTTTTATCATTGCGAAAAACTGTATAGAGTATCAACACCACAAACGGTCATTTCATCGGCCCTTCGATCGATTGAGAATGTATCCAACATGGCGGCCGTATCACTGATACTGGTATCAAAAATCAACATTCAACATGTTCAAAGCTGTATATTTCTCTTTCTCGTGGCAAAATGTGTACTGGTTGTTGATAAATGTACGCAAAACCTTCCCTTTCCAATCAGGTAAGATGGGCAGAGCAGCAATTTACTAAGAGAAGAGTAAAACGCGATTATATAGAGGTACTTGAAAGAAATGCGAATACCGAGCAAGCAAACGCCCGTTTTAATGACCCATATTGGAAAAAGCAATGGTATTTGGTAAGTGGATTTTTCTGTATTCAAGATGTATGCTATTTCCATGGTGTACAGTACGTGTACATGTATATTAAGTGTTAGCCGGACACGCATGGGGCGATTAAGAGTTTTTTCTTTCAACGCGCTTACTATGGAGATGTAAAATAATCAATCCCGAAAAAGTGAACTCATGAATGAAAGACCCTTGCAGCTGTGAGATAACATATCAGCGAATGTAAAAAAATTTATTTTGCTGTCACTACAGTTACAGTTACAGTTAGTACCGTGTTGTTAATCTTAGTTCTCTATTACAGCATGATAAAAGGTCGAATAGAAATGAGCCAAAAATGGACCTACACGTTATGCCCGCTTGGGATAAGGGTATTACCGGAAAAGGAGTGGTGGTGACGATTTTAGATGATGGTAGGCATAGTCTCACATTTATCAATTTCTCTTCTTTTCGTATTACTCTGTATACTCCATAGCAATTTCAGCTTACCCTTGACTGGAGATGTGCGAAATGTAGAATTGGATAGTAAGAACATGTACATGTTTATTGTTGTACAATAAACATGTACAATAAACATGTACATGTTTATTGTTGTACATTTCATTCTGTAGTAATATATCAGAGACTTACTGCAAGGCGGGAGTAAGTTATACTCCCGTCTCTACGTTATTATGAGGTCATCCCAAGTGAGCCCCCGCCAGGCACAATGATCTGCAGGTCAGTGGATCTGAGGGCGTTGGCCCGTTGTCCATCCATCTCCTTGCTTGAAGGTGGGACTTCCCTTACTTGGCTTTTGCACAGTTCAAGAGGGTCATTGCCGCTTGGATGGTAAATGGGCCGTCCATGATCCATGTGACCTCCAGATCATTGTGCCTCTTACTCCGACTCACCTCTCGTGTGACAAAATAGAATTGCTTTAGTAAAATGTTTTTTCTTCGCACCTCGAATGTTAAGCTCATTTGCAACATATTTTCTTAGTCGCCGTGCATTGAAAAAGATGTGTCAGAGCATGAATGATGCACTGCCTACAATCGTCTCTAATTCATCGTAGATACTTATGTATTTTGTAGGTCTGGAGCATAATCACACTGACATTGCTCAAAATTACGTAAGTACAATGTCATTTTACCACACCCTCTTTACAAAAAACCCAAAGAAAGTGATAATATACGGTAATGATAGTGTTGCCTTTTTTCCATTTAATTTCCTAATGGCCGCCGTAGTACACGGTCGAATCAATCGTCACATTTCCTCAATATGCTCAATAAAATCTTACATGTGGATTTATGCATTTACCCTCTTCCCCTGAATCAGAATTTCCAAAATATCGCATGAATTTAATGACTGCACTGAACAAACAAGTTGGTCCACTATACCCATGGACATGGGTAAATTCCTTGTCCAATTTTTAAGCCCATTTTCCAAGTGTTCATATATGCATCCCATGGTCTTTGCTGATTGTACTCATGGTGATAAACGCCATGGGTCTGGAGGACCCAAGGACCAACTAGAACCCATCGCCATGGAATATTTTTGACAGTAGGTCCGTCTTCCTTGGAGTGAGTTTGCTGTACCCATTTTAGTTCCCTGTACCAATGGACGGTACAGGACGAGTTTTTACAGTGTGTAAAACGGTAAAGTCATGATTGACAGGTCTAAAACTGCTTGATTGGTGGTTATCCGACCAGCTGAGACTGTAACCATACATGTACAAAGGAAAGCAAACTCGTCCCCAGTGGGTTTACGTTCCTACAACACCACTGGAAAGGGCTGACGACTTCAGGAATACTGCGCATGCGCGATATACTAATTTATGAGGCGAATCACGCTGAGCTGGCACCCGCGGCATGATGTTCCCAACTAAACTATTCGTTTGAAATTGCTCTAATACTCAAACAACTTCGTGTTTTGGGTGTATTATATGACTCTTTAGGCATATATGATATGTTTCAGTCATCGAAGAACGAAATATTGTGGGAAACAGACATTTTGGTACGCTGCTAGCGGTTGACCAGAAATTTTGGTCAGGTCGTAGCCCTTTCCAGAGATACCTTCGGATGAGGTAGATCTGGGAACGAGATTGAAAGGAAAGTAGGCCTAATAAGCCTGTAATTTGATTATAATTGCTCGACGTAAGGAAAAATCGTATTGTATTATCAACCCAGATAAAGGAAATGTCGGATGTGTTCCGTCTTCGTTGAAATTGACAATGCATTGTTTTATATTCTTGGTAACTTATTTCAGTGCAAATGTCCGTCTTCCATTTTTTTAGGATCCATATGCCAGTACCGATTTGAATGGTAAAGACAACGATCCATTTCCACGATACGATCCTACAAACGAAAACAAGTAGGTGATCAGAAGATGTCCTTGGCGGCTGAATTCGCCGTAAAACGAGGGTCCTTTCCTTCAGATGATGATATTCATTATGCGCTGTTCAGTCAGTTTTAACTTTGATATCCTGTGTTAACGACTGAACCCAGAAAAGTAGACAGACCGTTTTATGATCGAAAACATACACGCCACGACCAAGACCATGACTCCCACATGCATTTATGACTGAGGTGATGGACCACACTGCATATGTATATTCTCATTACTGCTGCCACTATTCATTTAAGACAGATATCAATTCCAATTAGTTTTCCGCCCGTCTAGTGTAAATTTTGTGAATTCTAGTAGCAGAAGAAATAATTCTTATTGAAATCGAGTGAATCAGATAAACACAATGCCATCTTCCTCTGCTGGCTGTACAATCTAACAAGCCCCGTACATGTACACTTTGCGGGCATGCAACTGGGGTACAGTTGAACTGGGTAGGCAATTATCGGCAATCATCATTGCTCCAGTATTATGGGCCTGAGACGCTATTGGCGAGGAGTCCCTTTATGCTATATCAAATGAAATAGATTGATGAAGACAATATGATTTGACTTACATATACTTGTATATTCAGCAGCTACGATCTTAAGGGCGTTAACGCTGAAGTGAAAAAGAAAATGGTTTATTTGTAAACAAATTGTTTGATAACATTACTTCACCACGTTCACGCCAGCTCAATATCCTTGCGCGGATTTTGTTCGAAATAATCGAAATTCGTTCGAATTCTCAAATTTGATGGCAAATGCATTGGACTAATGAGGGAATGTAACGACATAATGACGACATAACCGCCAACCATATTTAAGACTTATTTTTGTTTTAGACATGGTACCCGTTGCGCCGGTGAAGTCGCCATGGTGAAGGACAACCATGTGTGTGGTGTTGGTGTGGCATATAACGCCAAGCTAGGAGGTAGGTCCCCGGCCGAGCATTGCCTTGGCGAAGATAGATACGGAACATTGGCCTCCCAGCATAAACTGTTTCACCAGAAAATTTCCCTTTTCAAAGAACTGTGACCTATTATCCGGAAGTGCCCAAATTCTCCAACTAGAATACATGTAATATGGTACCAAAGAAACAAAACAAATGGATCGATGTCAATTTCATTTCATTTTTTGTGTCGACGACAATTCATAAAAATTATAAATGAGGCTCATAAAGGGTGATTTTGATCATGGACCACCGATTGCCTAGCTAAAAGGCATTGTTAACACCCATTTAAGCCCCATTTGTAATTTTTAGTACTAGAAAAATCCTAAGTGTACAACGGGCATAAGCGAGCGATGACGTTTTGGTGTTAAAGGGCCTGTCACACTGAAGTAGTTCTCAAAACGTCCTGCCCCGAAATAAAACAATCGTAAAACGGGCTAGAACGTGTAACCCTCGGCCAAATAATGCTTCGAGGTTGTGGAGCACACAGTTTGAGCCCGTTTGGCAAAATTTTCAAGAATGTACTGCGAACTAGCTCTGTGTGATTGGGGCATAACGAAATCTTAAAGATACTACATGTATATCACGGACATTTTCGTGGGCCACGAAAATCATTGTTTATTTACATTTTGTTTGTTTATGTCCAGTCTTTCTTTGTCTTATGAGTAATTTGTTGGTGGCATGCCCATCTAGAAATTCTTTTGATACAGAAAGTATTCAATTTGGTGGGTTGGCGTATCCCGCAAGTCCAAAATAACATAATGTAAACATCAATGTTTACAAACATTAAATGTAAACAATGAAGTCATGATATATTATCTTATATTATATTACGAAATATTCCCAGACATCCTCCATAACCCACCTAATCAATCCTGCAATTGATGCTGGGCTGCTATCGATTGTTGTTATGTAAGAAGGGGCTGCGCGTCAAAACGACCTATTCATTTTGTCAACTTTTTAGGAAAGGCTGAAAAAGAATTACTTTAATGGCTTTGATATAATAGAATGCAAGACTTCGTTTCGCGGAGTGCTGCGCCACCATGCCCATTGAAAGTTCGGCCTTCAAAAGTGCGAGACTTGGTAAACTATGCGATTATGTCCGCATGTCAAAACTACATGGAAGTCTTAAGCTTGGAATCCACTGCATATTTTCTGCGTTGCGACTTGCTTTGCAACCTGCTACCTGCGGTTGAATACGATCGCAGGGAACTGATACCGGTCGCCGACCGATTGCCGACTGAATTTGACCACATCTTCGCCATTGGTGGAAATCACGTCTAGCGAGTCCACTGTAACTAAACGGCGATCGAGTGCCCAGTTGCAAAGCAAGTCGCAATGCAAAATCAGCTTGAAAATCAATGGTGGATTCCTAGCTAGTGATTTCCACCAATGGCGAAGATGTGGTCAATTTCAGTCGGCAATCGGTCGGCGACCGGTATCAGTTCCTTGCGATCGTATTCAATCGCAGGTAGCAGGTTGGAAAGCAAGTCGCAACGCAGAAAATCAGCAGTGGATTCCTAGCTTTAGCAATGGGGAGCGCCAATTGGTCACGTGATGACTACTGATAGAGCAGACGAGACACCTAGCGTTGACCTAGGCCCATTGTTCGAGAGATGCGGTTCACCAAGCACGGCCAATCACACCTTGAATCGTCATGAATAATAGGTGGCATTGGTGTACTATCAGTTCAAAACCACGCGTATATTCTCGCGTGGTCTGCGTGATCGGTGTTCCCTATTCTTTGTCATAAAGTGTCTTCGTTATCTCAAGAGTATACATTTCAGGTGTACGAATGTTGGACGGCAGGGTGACAGATAGCCTAGAGGCTAATGCCTTATCCTTCAACATCAGCCACATCGACATTTATAGCGCCAGCTGGGGACCAAATGATGACGGAAAGACGGTGGAAGGACCTGGACAGCTGGCACGCAAGGCATTTGAAACTGGTATCCAAAAGGTACGAAAATACCTCTGATATCTGATCCAGTAGAAAAAACGGGTCTGATCAGGATCAGAGGCCATGGTCTGCAGAAAATATTAACCTTACACAACAGTGCGCGATTACGTAGTTGAACGAATTGATAGTGAGGTTTAGAAATCAAACGATAAACGTAAACGTTAACGACAACGTTATTTTTGTACCGAAACCGAAAATGCAATATAAAATCTGGACGCATGGACCCTGAACGCCGCGCAGCGGCAAATGTGCGAAGCGCGACTAATTACTAATTATTTTGATCGGGACGTTCTTGCCAGGTAGCAGCGTAAACTTTGTCCTTCAATTTGCTTGTTTCCATTGGCTCCGTTCCTTCAAAACTAGGGTGTATCATCCCGGTGTAACGTTTTTCAGTGTGGTCATATTTCTGTGTGATTCCCATTGTTCGGAACACACTGGGAAACGGAATCGCTGTTTCTCTCTGTGTCGCCCACTGTCCAGTCGCCGCTTATTCCGTCAATCTATTGTATTGTCACACTGGCACACGGGCCTCACTGAAAAACGTTACACCGGTGTAAAGTTTTTCAGTGTTTCCATGTGTCAGTGTTCCCCCTATTGTTTGGAAACACTGACAGATAGATCGACACGTTTCTCTGTGTGTCCCTATATTGTCAAGTCGCCGCTTATTCCGTCAGACAATAGCAGAGGAACACTCGCAGATGGGGAACGCTCAAAAACGTTACACCGGTATTAATCTCAGTACTCAACTGGCTCGATGGTACCATACCGTCGTTTCCATTTGTTATCCACTTACCAGTATAGTTAAAACTCATCAAGTAGCTTCGCATCTTCCGATTATTCTAATCGTGTTCGAGAAGATTTGAAGTACCGGCTGATGTTACGTGAACCGTGAATGATCCAGAAAACAGAGTCCTTGAGCATTAAACTATTTTAATCCTAATTGCAGGATCACTTAAGTAAAATGTATCACAAAGATACGGCTATGATTCGCTTGATTGCCATTTGAGTAGAGTTCCTTTGATTGATATAAAATCAGCGAAGTAGTATTTCGTTAGTTTTTATTGCGCCCAAATTTCAATTCTCAATAAGACGTCCAATTCCCAATTTCGCCAAGTTCTCGGCAAGAGTACACGTATTAGGCATGTTAGGGAGGTTTCGCAACTTGACGAACTACGAACTACGAACACGAAATACGAAAATAGAGTTCGTATTTCGTATTAAGCAAATTTTTGGTTTCGCATAAAATACGAAATACGAAATACGAATGCCCGTTACATGCGCAGTAGCTGTCGTAGAAGGCGCTTTTACTAAAATTGGCGACTGCAGATGAAGTGGCGCCGGGAGTGGAGCATGCTGTGAGCTTATGCCCGCTGTACACGATCAAACACCCTGCCAACACCTCAAACGTAGGCTCAGAACATGATAGGCCAGGGGGCGCCATCTTATTTGTCTTCGAGCTGTGGAGGTGTCAGCATCCTCTGGTGAGCTCCCGCTGAACACTTTTTTGAAAGAAAAAAAAAACTCGACCCAGCTGGGAATCGAACCCACGCTCTGTTATCTTTGTTTCACCGTCTTCCCCATTCGCCCACCGAACTTGATGGTAGGCTTCCCACGTTTTCTAACTCGAAGGCCTACGCCTATGACGAACACAAATCATGACCGTGTCAGTTGGCCCGTTGGCTGAGTGGATAGAGTGGTCGACTGCAAATCAGAAGGTCGACGGTTCGAGTCCCGTCTATGACTATAAATTTTTTTGTATGGCATAGGCTGAATTGAAGTTCTGAATGTCAGAGTTCGGTTCGGACTTGGCTCTTCGACGCAAAACGCACGACAAATCTGCAAAATCTTCGTGCCTTCTAAAGTCTGGCAACACCTAACTTCGACCCAATGGAATGCGGAAGTCATGTAATGTGGCAGAGCTTTGCGGTTTTTAATCATGCTTGTCGATCATTTGTGGTCGTTCCCCTATTGTTCGCGCTGTCCACAGGTTATTCAACAGCCGCGTGTGATTAAGGGTCCGTGGAAAATCCACCTATCAATTTCCTAACTTCCGCATTCCATTGGGTCAAAGTTAGATGTTGCCAGACTTTATCTACCAAAGACGAAATCCGACATCTAGTCACACATAAAATGATTACGTCTTACACAAACCATTACTGATCTCGTAATTCGTACTGCGCGGTCGGCCGATCCGGAAAAAGTGGTCTAGTTTGACAATGGAAATTGCCCCTGTACAAGAGGCGACGAACAACGAACGTCCACCTACGAACTGAAGTAAGCAAAAATTGATGACGTATTACGCTTTTCGTGTTCGGTTTTCGTAGTTCGTAAGGCTGCGAAACCTCCCTATTATTTACCGTCGATCGGCGAGTTGAAATGGAGTAACCAGAACATAAACCTTACTAAAAGTTTTATAATTTTCTTACTAAGTAGGCTACTGCCTTTACTATTTCTTAGTAATATATTAGTAAGCAAAACGTACTAGGATTTTTGTTACATTTTTCTTAGTAAGATTTTTCTTGTAAGATATTTGTAAGAGAAATCTTACATGTAGAAAATTAGTTCATGGGTAATTATTGTAATCATCAATCAGTGTACACATATGGGATTTATTTTCAGAGGAGAAATTTTGCAGTCGATTGTGGAAATAATTATTATTAAACAATCACCTTTAAATGTAAGTCATTTTGTTGTGCTGTAGACAGGCCTGATGCAGCTCAGCCGTCCCGAAAACGCCTTCATTTAAAAATTGAATCGAAACTTGATCTAAAAAAAACGGCATTATTAGCTTTATAGACAACTGGGCAAATCTATACAACAGGGACCGGACGATTTTTAGAGTGTGCTGATATTTCCATTGCGCCACATTCTGACAGTTCACTTCGCCTCTCTGACTGCCTTCACACATCGGTTATTTGTCCAATATGCTGTTTCTAAGTGAAGATGTCACGCCATACCGACTTTCACAATTAACAACGAGTTAACACAATCACTGTCCGGCCGAATTCGATTACTTCTCATTTGGTCGGTTATTGCAGTTGTCTTATCTTCATATGTCAATACACTTGCTCTCGGCTCATGCGAAGTGTACAGTATGTGATGTAAACGACGAGGCCAAGGCAAATCATCCTTAAGGGTAGGCCTATCTTCGTCATTTTCTTTTATGTCGACAAGATCTAAAAAACAACACACCTGACAATCGAGAGGTTAAGAAACCGCTCCGTTAACGATAACACTAAACGCTAACGCTATTTCTGACGTAGGCCTACATCTGCAATGTAAAAAATAGCGTTAGCGTTAGTGTTACCGTTAACGGAGCGATTTCTTAACCTCTCGATAACGTTGAAGGTTCTGCAATAGTATAACCAAGTACGGTTTTCCGACAACGACGATACGGCAACGGCAAAAAAACGGTCGTAGGAAAATTAATTGGACCGTACACATGAATGCGGCACGGTCATAAGACTAACTGATAATGTGATACGATCATCCGTTTATTTTCTGAATAGGTTTAGGACCGATTTTTCGCCGTTGTCGGCCGTAAATCACGCGTTTACATCACATCAATGAATGTCGTCGTCGTCCATCATCTCGCATTAGGGAGGTTTCGAAATCAAACGATAAACGTAAACGTTAACGACAACTTTATTTTTGTACCGAAAATGCAATGCAAAATCTGGTTATTGTGTAGTATGAAAAATAACGTTGTCGTAAAGGTTTGGTTTATTGTTTGATTTCGAAACCTCCCCATTTGCTTATAAGATACGCCCGCTTACTTATAGCCGTAGCCATGTGCACAACCAAAACACCTTGCTGTTGACATTGTCGTTGCCGCATTGTCGTTGTCGAAAAATCGTACACATGTGTACGAAGCTTACGGCCCTGTCACACTTTTGCGTATATCAAGTCTTATGAGTTCCTTATTAAAAATTTATGACCTGCGTAATAGCGCAGCGTAGTTTTTGTGCATGCCCAAAATTTTCCGGCGTATTGTGCCGGTACTGTGCGCATATAGACCAGAAAAATTTAATTTTAATCATGAAAATATTTCACCATACAGGGTCGAGGAGGGAAAGGAGTAATTTATGTCTGGGCATCAGGCAACGGAGGGGGTAAGGGTGATAACTGCAACTGCGACGGCTACACGGCAAGCATCTACACGCTATCCATCAGCAGCGCTTCCGAACAATGCAAATCCCCCTGGTATGCCGAGAGATGTTCTTCGACGATGGCAACTACGTATTCAAGTGGGGCACTTGGCGACGAGAAAGTGGTGAGTAGTGATTATTCAATGAAACGTAGTAGACAGCCTGCTAGTCAAAAGAAGTTCAACATTTGAAAACCACTTCAGCAAGTGGACTTATGGCGTGAGATACATGTAGACAATCATAAGGAGAAAGGCAAACAAAAAAGCGTCAAGCTGAAAGCCTTCGGCCGTCTTTCGATCCCGTGCTTGAAAGCGTGCAGGCACGATTGGGGGGAAACATTAGTTCTGGGAAATAAAAAATAACCCTGTTATTTTTTACCGTGATCCTCAAAAAATTTGAAGTGTGCGCCCAATGCAGAAGGATTTCGGTATCACAACTCAATAGGGAGGTTTAGAAAACAAACGATAAACGTAAACTTTACGACAACGTTATTTTCCATACTACACATTGACCAGATTTTATATTGCATTTTCGGTACAGAAATAACGTTGTCGTTAACGTTTACGTTTATCGTATGATTTCTAAACCTCCTTAATAGGGAGGTTTCGAAATCAAACGATAAATGTAAACGTTACGTCAACGTTATTTTTCATACTACACATTAACCAGATTTTATATTGCATTTTCGGTACAAAAATAACGTTGTCGTTAACGTTTACGTTTATCGTTTGATTTCTAAACCTCCCTAATAAGTGTAGTTGAACCACAATGGATCAATTTTTCGACATACATGTGATTCGTAAATTGTAAAATTACCTTATCTCGCCCAGCATCTTTTAAGCAATAAATAGGAAGGTTGAGAAATTGACGGATAAACGTACAAACGATAAGACAGTGACGTCACCTTCCATTCCTACATGTACATGAACATGTACATGCAGATGCACATGTACATGTACATGTATATGTAAGTCTGTGCTTCGGCTGAAATATGAATGACGGCAGAATTTAAATTTGACGTCATTGAGGTAAAATTTGTATCCTTTGCGTTTGTCATTTTCTTAGCATACAAAAACGTTAGAAACAAGTCGTTCCTTGTAACATGTATCGATGTGTCGTTCATGGAACACGCAACACAGGCCGTCACAAACCCTACCGCTTTCGACCATCATCATCTTATACGTATTTCAGGTCAGTGCCGATCTCCATAACAAATGCACGGATTCACATTCAGGAACCTCTGCATCTGCACCTCTTGCAGCAGGCATATTTGCCCTTGCTCTTGAAGCCAAGTGAGTAATTTCTAATTTCGGTAATACCCCGTGTAAGATGTCGCGACCCCCATATACATGTAGTAATAGTAGGGCCCTGTAGACGACAGGCAAAAATCCACATGCGATCCGATCGAATTCGATTGTGGTTCAAAACTCTTGCGTGTAAACGCCACGCTACCGAATGCGGTCCAATGTGGATTTAAAATGAACCACCGATTTCGCTGGTCCCGAATCCACATTCGACCGCATTATTAGACCACATGCATTGGACCACATACGACCAGACTAAAATTCTCGTCTAAACGCAGATGAGACCCGAATCCGGATTCATCGTACCTGCGCGCATGCGCATTGGTCTGGTTTTCTTCCTCCATTGACTGCACTCGCTGTGGAGAGTTCCACAAGGGCAATCTGAAGTCGGAATGTGACCAGATTAACATGCGTGTGTAAACGCTCCCAAAAACTTGGAACACATCCGGTCCAGAATGCGGGTCGATCGGATCGAATCTGAATGTGTTTTTTGGCTTGGTCGTCTAAACGGTCCTATTTCTCATATTGTCAATGTAGAACGCTCCGCTAACAATACTTTTGTAACACCGACCAATAGAACCCAAGCTGAAGAGAGAGCAAAACCTTTTATCCCGTGGCATGTATTGGGGCGGCCAGCGGGAGGAGGAGGCGGTATTACGTTCTATGAGTCAGAGACCGGTCGAAAAAAGCGGAATCGCATTTATGAGTAAATACATGTACATGTAATTTGAATCAAATATGAAGTTCTAAAAACGCCTCTTTTCAGTCCAAATCTCACATGGCGTGATATGCAGCACCTTGTGGCCTGGACATCTGAACCACACGTCCTACATTTACAAAACAACAAAGAATGGGCGAAAAATGCTGCTGGCTTTTTGGTAAACAATCGCTTCGGCTTTGGTCTCCTCAATGCGGCAGAACTTGTTGACCTGGCGAAGAACTTCGTCACTGTACCGGAGAAACGCGTCTGTAAAGTACAGATCGATGCAGGAGAAGGGGGCCTGCCAAAGTAAGTGGAGCATCTAAACCTCTTGAACTATACTCGTAGGGAAATACCCCTCAATGGTTACCGGAGGTATATTTTATGTATAATATAGAGTTTTCGCAAAGCCCCCGAAAGGTCAACGCGAACGTCTATCCTCTTGTTCGGGTGCTCTCTTTGTGGCATCGAACAATTTAATTTAATTTAATTTACCACATATTATAGTGCTTTATTCAATGTAAAAACAAGCCCTAAAGCACTTAACATATAGATTCAAGAGAAATATAAAAGGAGAAGATTAAGAGCAGTAGGACTGACAGTAGCCTAAAAGCAAAATATTGAGAGTAAAACAATGGGTTTGGCGTTCGCGTTAGCGTTTCGGAGGCTTTGCGTAAACTCCCTAATATTGGATCTTTCCATCAAGGCCGAAGCCAAAGTTGGCCTTGATAACTATGAACAGGCCATCTCAAGAACTCATGTTCCTCACTTGCATGGGGTCTTTTGCCCTTAGGATGGGGTCTCCTTCCCATAAGATGGATGTGAGGAGGTAGGCCACGGCCTAAGGCGTGTGAAAATTGCACGGCAAGAGTGGTAAATCGCTGGAATGGGTACAGGCTTTTATAGGTAGGGTGAAGGAGCAAGAACGGTAAACAAATGGTAAATGCCGCCGACGAAATACTGTATATAACACGAAGCATCTATTTTTCTAAGGGTTATTAAATCTGGGGAAGAGGTCACCATCGAAATCACCACCACAGGCTGCCAGGGACAAGATAACGAGGTGAACTATTTGGAACATGTGCTTCTGACCCTGGACGTCAACTACACGCGCAGAGGGGACATCTTCGTCTCGCTTTCTTCTCCGGGGAGTAAGTTGCTTTGAAAGAGTTGCGTTTTGCAAACATGTATATACTCTAGATTCGTTCTTCTAAGGTTACTTTACTGAACACCCATATGACCGCCTATGCATGGCAAAATAAAGAGCTGTAACGCAAGACACACTCATTGGGCAGTTATGTTGAATAGAATTAATAAATCCTTTGTAAGGACTATATTGTGGGCTAGGCAAGCTACAGCATGAATATCTGAAGTGACCTTAGAAGAACGAATCTAGAGTATTTTCTTATTCCTGAGCGATGAACTTCTGGCAACACCAATCGTTGTTTTCGCCGAAGTTCGGAAAACCCGGTTCCCCCAGGTAACGAAGGAACCTACAGTCATCATCGGCTACAATATTTTAACAGTTATTATTGTGTTAATCAGAAAAACAGGCCAAGATATCAAAGATGTGATAACGTGTGCACCGTTTCAGTCTTTACGTGCTCGAAGCTTCAAATTTTATGCCTTTCACTGATTTTCACCGCTTAAAAATGGTTTTTGTCGTCTGACTGGGTTTGTATTTTTCGTGTTTTTTTTTTCATTGAAACCTCAAAGCTAGGAATCCACCTTTGATTTTCAAGCTGATTTTGCGTTGCGACTTGCTTTGCAACTGATCGCCGTAGTGGAGTCGCTAGACGTGATTTCTACCGATGGTAAAAATGTGGTCAATTTTAGTCGGCAATCGGTCGGCGACCGGTATCAGTTCCTTGCGATCATCATCGTATTCAATCGCAGGTTGCAGTTTGCAAAGCAAGTCGCAACGCAGAAAATCAGCAGTGAATTCCTAGCTTTATTCTCACGCATGTTATGGTAGGCCTATTTATTTCGGTTTTCTTTCATGATTAGGGGTTCAGGGATGACAAAGAAACAACGTCCGTCCGCGTCGTCTATGTGTTTTTTTCAGCTGTTGATGAAAGAAGTATTAAGATACGAATCCTTTTCTTTCAGATGGCATGAAAACTTCCCTCCTCGACGAAAGATCGCTGGATTCCTCAGCGGCCGGCTTCAACGCCTGGAAGTTTATGTCGGTTCACTCATGGGGCGAGAATCCACGAGGAAATAGCAAGGCCAGCAAAGGGGTCTGGAAAGCTAAGATAGGCGACAAGGTCTGTGCAGATTCATGCATCTAAATGAGACAGTCCATATACATGATGATGTGTAGACAATACAGATTTAAGTGTCCCTGCACGAATAGACCATGCAGAAGGTGATAACCCGGGGTCGACGGATTTTAATGAAATTTGGTGTGAAGTTACCCCTTGGTGAGAGACAAAATCACACAAAATATTAGGTCAATCCGTTCGTTGGTTTGGGCGTATACAGCGAAAATGTGCTTTTACAGGGGTCAAAGTAAGCATTCATAATTCAGATGCTGCAGGGTCCTGGATGACAAAACTGGTCTGAAATTATAAGTTAAGACCTGATCTTTGAAAAACAAAAAGAAAAACTTTGGGCGCTCTTTCCATTGCAGAGATATGCCTGTATATACGTAGACATTTTATGTACTTCAAATGAACGTCATATCCGTAATACATTCGTAGTACATCAGTAGTGCATTTATGCACAACTTTGCACCCGCATATCTCTGCAGTGGAAAGAGCGCCCAAACTTTTTATTCTTTTAATAAAGAGAGACATCCCTCAACTCCTTTCCCTGATGTGCTCACCTTCCTCACCCCTGCAGCATTTCTGTAATTCGCTGTAGACCAAACCATACCTTTTTTGACACAAAGGCAATACTGCACTGTACCTTTAAATCAAGTGTGATTTGGAAGTAAACAAAAATGGGAAAAAATTACTCTGGGCATCTACTTGCATTGACATATAAAAAATATGTACTCCTGTTGCCTGTCAAGGCATGAAAATTCATTCAAATGGGCAGTATTTTGATCAAAATCGAACAAAAATAGTTTTTTGCAGTATTTTTGCCCCTTATTCCCAAACGGTGTGACCAATCTCAGAAATATTTGGCCTGTCCTCATTTTGCCCCAAGACCATCTTCTGGTAGGAATTTGAGCCAGATCTGCCGACCTCGCAGGTTATCACTTTTTGCAGATTTTGCATGGTCCACTCGTGCAATGACACTTAAATGAGTTACATCTACGCCTGATTCGCTATGATTTTCTATCACATTTTCTTGAAGATATACAATGTATTACATTAAGGGCCATGTGCACCAACGAAGATTATCTTGAACTCAGGTTGAGCCACAACTTTTCCATTGTCACATCATGCCCTGGCAAATCTGAACAATTGAAAAGCTGTGGCTCAGCCTGAGTTCAAGATAATCTTCTTGGTGCATACGGCCCATAGTGTATTCCAATTCAGGAAACATGCCTTTCAAATCTGTGAGACTGCAAGCTCTAATGCTAGTAGCGCACTGCAGAATATTGCCTTCCGGTTCGCGACCACAGGTGTTACATCTACCAGTGTTTCCGTGTGCCAGTTTTCCCCCTTATTGTTTGGGAAACGCTTGCAGTTCTATAGATTGGCACATTTCCCTGAGTGTCCCCTACCCTATTGTCAAGTTGCAGCTTATTCCGTCAGAAAATATTAGGGGAACACTCACAGATGTGGAACACTCAAAAATGTTCACCGGTCATAATTCTTGTAGCCAGACCGCCTACTTTTAAGCTAGGAATCCACTGCTGATTTTCTGCGTTGCGACTTGCTTTGCAACCTGCTACCTGCGACTGAATACGATCGCAAGGAACTGATACCGGTCGCCGACCGATCGCCGACTGAAATTGACCACATCTTCGCCATTGGTGGAAATCACCTCTAGCGAGTCCACTACGGCGATCGAGGTCCCAGTTTCAAAGCAAGTCGCAACACAAAATCAGCTTGAAAATCAATGGTGGATTCCTAGCTTTACAGACAAATTTCAGCCGACAGGTTTTAACCGGCCGGTAGAATACACGGCTACAGTTACAGCCGTGTAGTCTCCTATGGTCTCTCCACTCTCGTGGCAATCAACCTCGTTCCCAGGGGTCGTTTGCTTTCTGACAATATGGCGGACGCGTCACTAACCCCTGGAATCAGCTTTGGTGTTAGACCAGGAATCTTGGTCTAAGTATAGGTGGCAGCACGAGTCAAAATAATTAATCTGAAATACTCACTCGTACGTTTTCTAATTCTTTTTACAAAAAATCATCAAACCTGGATATAGGTAACCTTTTGATTTGATCAAAAAAAAATATTTTGAAAATTTGTTTGGGTATGTTCTTGGGTATATTTTGACGGTTTCCTGTCAACCAATCAAATGCGTTAAATCCAAAGCTGATTCCAGGGGTTAGTGAGCGAGTGGTCCGAGGTTGTCTGAGCGAACTAGACCCCTGGGGACGGGGTTGCGTGGCGGCAATCTAATCGTAATTATTTCAAACAACAAAGCAATCTTCTAATTCTCTTCTCAGATTGGGCAAAACAATGTCGGCGTTGTCAGCTCGGTGACTCTTTCCTTTCACGGTACCAAAGAGATGCCAGCACACATGAAAGCAGCGGAAGGCAACAAGCGACCCTACAACAAGCAATACAACAGAGTACAAAACAGCCGAGATGTAAGTTTCAAATGCCACTAGAGTATAAGCAAAGTGAGATGGTTCAGATTGAGGAGAGGAGTGAATAGTGAAGAGAGGAGAAGAGTGAGGAGTGACGAGTGAAGAGTGAGGAACGATATTTCTCCACTTGGAACGCACCTCGATAGTTTTGAACATGCTCAAAACATTCCGACAGACCACAGGAATGGGCCGGAACATTACGAACACAGTCGGAACCCAGTCAGAATTTTTAGAATGCACTTCGATTGTCCAGGAATGAACTACGAATTGTCATTCCGACGGCATTCCTGCTCATTCCGCCTCTAGTGTGACGGGGGTATAATGGGCACCACTTCATTTACACCACCATATTCTTCTCCTTTCAGATTTTAGTGGGTTTTCAATATGTCTCCGCAATCTATTTGTTATTACAAAAATAATGAAGGGCCAATATTTTAGTTTTGATGCTGAAAAACAGACTTTCCTTTGCATTTTTTTGCTACCACTTGGAATGCTTACAAATTAAAGTTTTGGAAATGGGTAAATCTCGCGCCCATCATCTGATGATGTCATCATCGATGTCCTTGCTTTCACTTTCGAGAAATAGCCACTGATTCACTGTGCCCCGTGACCCACTGTGCCCCGTCTTCCCCTACATGTACATGTAACGCGGCGAATTCTACGAAGTGAAGCAGTTATGGAGAGCGGGTAAACCGAAGGGGCGCGACTCACAACTGCGTACTAGGGAGTTTAAGAAGAGAGTAGCAGCGCATCTGCTGGACAACAATGGCGGATATTCCCTTCCCGGGTTCCCTTCCCATTAAGTGTGGGCATTCCTCCTGGTATTTCAGAAATAGGCCTGTCTGTCAAAGGAAAAGAGGAAGTGAAATTTACAAAACAGTTTGCAGATGACGAGACGACAACCTATCGGGAATTCTACTTGGTGTTTAAAGAAAAGGTCAAGCTTTTTGAGCCAGGTATGGAGCAGCTGGGTGGTGGACGGGGATCTGAGGATAATGGTCACATTTCTGGTAAAGTCGTTGGTAACGCAATGGCGTACGGTCACGCACCTGTAATGAGTGGCCAATGCATTTACCATTAGAAATGGCGAGATGCCCGTGCTCGTAGATTGGTCCCAGAGTTTCGTTGGAAGGAACCGTTCGGACACAACATACCCCTAGGCCATTGTTACAACAGAAGGCGCTCCTGCCTCGCACCAATCTGTTGGCGCCGGGTGATTGACAGCGAACTACTTGGCTTGGCTGATCATGTGATCCCTCGATCCCCGTAGTTACTAGGATCAAAATACCTATAAACCTCGCTTATTATGATAGTTGTTACTTGCCATACAATTATTCACAAAAAATCTGTAAATGTTAAGCCAGTCACTTGGGACTTATTTTATTCCTACGCTGTGATGAGGTCGCGGACGTACACGTCGGCCAAATCTGGCCGATGTGATGCGTTCCACGGCTACACAGGTCTGTGCAAAAGCAGTCTCACCCAAGCAGTCTCGCGCAGCCTGTGTGTACACAATGACCCCTAGGCTACAGGAGGAGTTCCGCTTTCACAAAAATGTGCACCTCCCAGGCTCAGACCAGCCTACGCCCTTGTAACTGAGAGCATGTGGTCGAAATTGCCAGAACCTAGCTAGGAAATGCGCCCGCGGCGCCATCTTCGACTTACACGCGGCGTCATCTTTTCAGATTCGACGACCACGATGACGCCGAATCGTTACACGTATCCATTCCAAATAACCATCCCTACGACGGCCAAGACCTCATTCGAAGGCGAATACGGCTACGTACGGTACGAAGTGAAGTGCAAGGTGAAGGTCCCCGAAACGTTTAACTGGAACCACATAACAACAAAGAACTTCACAATCACCAGGGTTGTGGATTTGAATTTCGAATACTCTGAAGGCAGGGTACGTGATATTTTCATTGTAGTTTTAGACTTTGGATGCAGCTTCACAGATCCTAGATTCCACGCAATCTTTGCATTACTCTCATCACATCCGTTCCATCTATTTTCACTTTTAGGAACCAGTTATAGCAGAAGAGGAGGGAACATTTTGCTGTTGGTGTTGCGAGTCTGAGAAAGTCACCTGTAATGTCGGTCTCGATAAAGCCGTGTTTGTGTGTGGAGAAGGAGCGAGGATATCGGGAACTATCACCAACCCTACCACACGGCCGCTCAAAGTATCAGCCTATTTTAAACGGGTATGTTAAACAGATAGTAGGGAGTTTTCGCAAAGCCCTCGAAACGCCGACGCGAATGGCAAACCCATTGTTCGATGCGACGAAGAGAGCACCGAACAAATGTAGACGTTGGTACGGCATTCAAATTTAGAAAAACCTACAGAACCTAAAACCTCAAATGAAAAACAACCATGTGAAATCTTCCAACAAGTTCGGTGGCTGAATGGGGAAGACAGCGGGACAGAGATAACAAGGCGCGGGTTCGATTCCCAGCTGGGTCGAACTTTTTTCTTTGAAAAAAGTGTTCAGCAGGAGCTCACCACAGGATGTTGACACCTCGAAAGCTCGATGACAAATGAGGTGGCGCCCTCCTGACCTCGTGGGGCCTATCATGTTCTGAGCCTTCGTTTGAGGTATTTGCAGGGCGTTTGCAATTCTCTTGCTCGCCGCATGAGGGCTTTTTGTTCGTTCACGTCAGCTTTAATAGTGATTATGAGTGGTCCACACAACGTACGGAGCAGAGTGAATTCCACTTGTTCGCCCACATTACTTAAAGAGTGTATATACATTGTATTCGGTCTGCTTCGACTTAAGTACATGTAGTTTTATGAATACCGGTCCTGGCTCTTATTCATGAAGTCATTGATGCTGACAGAATGGTCGTTTTCATTTCAGAAAGTCGTGTATCAGATATGTTTCAACGACAAGTCGGAAACAAATATACTTCTTCGTCATCATTTTTCGGATGTACCGGTTGGTGAGACTGTGCAGATGGATGACATGATGCAGATTCCGCCATGCGCACCACAGTCGACGGATATCTCTATGATGAATGCCTTTCACCAGTATCTGATTGAGGTAGGTTGTCTTTGTTGACGAGAACGAAAGTAAAAATACTATACATGTAGTTGTTGATACTTTTTCCGAAGAGTCTTTTAACAGCAATTTCCTGAAAATCGTGACTTAGGCCACATAAAAAATTACTTTTAACGTCCACCTCTTCCAATTTTTCCAGGTAGGGAGGGGGGCTTTTTCTTTTTTTCTTTTTTTACATGGTGGCATAAGTGGAGGACGGATCCAAACCACGGATTTAAAATCCCAAAACCAGGGATTTAAGGCCCCAAAGAATAACGCGTGAAATTATATTGGGCCGATTTCACAAAGGGTGTTTAAGACTTAGACGCGTGTGACTTCGTCAAATGCATGGTGGAGTTGGGTGCATTTGGTGAAGTTACACGCCCTTTGTGAAATCGGCCCATTATGTTTAAAACGGCAGCACCACCGACGGAAAGATCGTCAGTGGGTTCAATGAATGCGTCTGCACAAGATTTTTTGGGAGGGGGGATGTTGTTTTAACCCTTTCCACGGCTTTTTAAGGGTTTATTTTGACAAATTTTGAAAAATAAAAAATAAAAGATTTTCCAGGTCGGACGTTTTTCTCAGGTCGGGCGGGGACGCTAAACAAGTAAAAATCCCAAAGCGTTGAACACGGAATCTGGCTGCTTGCTGCAGAGTGTAGGAAGAGGTTAGCGATTTCTACACGATGCATTATGCAGAATGTCCGTTTAGCGCTTACTATCCATCCAAACAGGGCTTTTTGGTGAAAATTTAGTTGTACACTTTTCGCATGCCTATCTATTTTTGCTGGAACCAATGCTTAGCTTAGCAAACGTCTATTAAATCGAAATGCATGGTGGAGTTGCGTGCATTTGGTGAAGTTACACGCGTCTAAGCAGGCCCGTAGGAGCCGGGGGGGCCGGGGGGTCCCGGGCCCCCCCACTTTTTTGCCAAAAAATACCTTGGCCCAAATGTCCATTTTATATGTCCATATTTTTGCTCTCAGATCCCAGGAAAATGCATCTAAAAGCACATAAATTGTCAAATTTTTCTGGGGGAGGACCCCCAGACCCCCCGTTTTGGCTTCCCCCTTCCTTTTCATGCTCAGCGCACCGTCGAGCTACGCCCCCTTTCTGTCAATCCTGGATCCCGCCCTGCCAGGGCCCCTCCACTCATCAGAGGCCTGCTACGGGCCTGCTAAGTCCTCTTAAACACCCTTTGTGAAATCGGCCCATTATGTTTAAAACGGCAGCACCACCGACGGAAAGATCGTCAGTGGGTTCAATGAATGCGTCTGGACATGTTTTTTTTTGGGGGGGGGGTTGTTTTAAACCTTTCCACGCTTTTTGAGGGTTTATTTTGACAAATTTTGAAAAATAAAAAATAAACGATTTTCCAGGTCGGACGTTTTTCTCAGGTCGGGCGGGGACGCTAAACAAGTAATTTTTGTGTGTGGCCTTATTCTGAGGCCTTTGTCCTTACTTCTTTCCAGTTTTGGCTCGAACCACCAGGATGTTGCACCGGGCTTGGTCTATCGGTAGAATTTCCTGTTGTTATTGGGACTATACAAATACCGGGGACCTTCTGCCCCTACCAAATAAAATCAGTGGACGGTGTCACCATGTCGAGCAGCCGATGCCTTTAAAAACTGACGTAGGAGGCGTGCAAGCCATTCGTAAGTACATACAACCTGCGCCACGGCAAAACTTTTTATGGCTGGGCTTCGAAGGTCTCATTGACAGACTGGCGCGTAAACAATGCGTCGGGAAAGGTTCAGCCAATCGGGGAGGCGGTAACACAGACCGGAACACCTAGCAAAGAATCTGATTCGCGGAACGCTTGCACGACGCGTCGCGTACGCACCAGTCTGTCACCGGCTTTACTCAGATTTTGAATGGAAAATTGCGCTAGATTTTGGCCTCTTTCACTACTCACGGCCAATAATGCTTTGGCGTCCGCCCTGGTGGAAAAACACCAACTCAGTCAATTCTGGCATTCATTACATTCCCTTCGTTAGCACCTAAAGGAAGAAAGTATAAAGGAATCAAACATAAAGGTTCAACTAACAAATTTAGCATTTTTTATAAATGTGGACACTATCTCTGTAAACCTCAACAGATTTGCATTTCTGACTCTTCCATATGATAGGCAAGACACTTCTGCATGTTTAGTGCAAATAGTTTTGAATTCAGACTTTATTGATACAAAAGGACTGAATTAATGAGAAGCCCACGAACGATGAGAGCGCAGGGTCATCTGTGTACATTTGAATAGGCTAACCTACATTTGCACGTGGAACACTAATTGTGCTGAAAATACTTGTAGCTCTGTTATCTTCAGAAATGGAATTCAAGGCATCAAGTTGACAGATTCATGTACCCCACTACCATAAAAAAGTTGAAGCCCATGCCTATTACGTAAAGCCAAAATTCAGGCAGTGAGAGACATCTGGCGGCAACACATGAAGTGTATCCCTCAGTTACTTCATCGTTCGCAGTTAAACCTTTATGTTTGATTCCTTTATGATGAAAGGCAGTTGCTCTCATCTTCGATGATCGAAGGCCGATCTGCTCATCACTACGTTACACCGCACATCACCCTTCGAGAAAGTGACCGGTCCACGGCGTATCTGCCGCCTCGAGAAGAAGAGGCCAATCAGAATCGGTGTTGTAAAATTTGAATTGTGGTACAAATAGTGGTAGCCGAAGACCCGATATAAAGTGTCATATGATTGGTCGACCGGTAAAGTTGGCATGTTGCCAAGATACGCCGCCGACTGGTCTATTTCTCGAAGGGTGATGTGCGATGTAACGCAGTGGAGAGCAGATCGGCCTTCGATCGAAGATGGTTGCTCTCAAGCCCCCACCCCTTCCACACACAAAGATAAACTCGGCTAATACAGGTCTTTCTCTCTTTGCTTCCAGCACCTGTATCATTAGTCCCGTTCCCATTTTTCAAGAAACAACACAAGCTTGAACTGGGTAAACTGGATCTGGAGAAAGAGAAACTGAAGGCCGCTAGACCGGTCGACGTTGATATTTTTAACTGGCACCCCTCCTACCCATTCTACTCTTGGGAAAAGAAGTATTTTACACTTGGTATTGGGGAGAATGAAGAGCAGATTGAGTATGGTATACCTATGCAGAATATGCAACCACCAGCTCTTCCGTCCGACGGTGGCCTGCCACCACCAAATTATCCCCCGGATGGAGGCCCACCTCCGCCTGCGTACCCGCCTTTTGGACCGCCGCCTGGAGAACCAGTGATGCCGCCGCCTGGTGAACCAATGATGCCGCCGCCTGGTCAACCAATGATGGCGCCACCTGGTCACCCAATGATGGGGCAACCAATCGGTTCTGAACCGTATCAACCACCAGGGCTTCCGCTGGCGCTCACCAAATTCGCCAATAGCGAAATTAAAAAACACTTGGCTACCAAGAAATATATTTTGACACAAAATTTTTTGGCGAATCTCCTCAAAAATAAAGAAAACGAAATACAAATGTAGTCATTTATCTCCCCAAACCCTCAGCCATCTAAAATCAGCTGTTCAACCATGTCAGCACGTTTCCTGTACTGTGCACCAGAGCCAGTCACATCCCATACCATCTTTACGCACTCAACCTCGCATCGAGCACTGATCACGTGCACTGAAAACAGTGCAACGTGCAGGCACTGGGAGGCCTGGAATTCAGATTGAAATACGAATCGATCGTTGGACTGCTGGTTAGCTCGGTATGCAGCATCTTGGTTCCTAAAGTCGTCACTAGGGCTACAAGTTGACATCATGGGTTATTTTTAGAATGGGGTAACTGTAGTCACGTGGGTCCTGTAATGGAACATGCTGAATCCCATGGAATAGGAATGGCAACAACAAGGAAGTTTTTTGATGAGGATGTTTGTTTGTGTTATTCTCCAAAGGGCTGGTGGCTACAGAAGGGGACAGATGGCTACAAAAAATCCTGGCTACAAGAAAAGTTAGGTGGCTACTAAATAAATGATTTGGCTAAACAGGTTGGCTACAAAATTTAAAAAGCCAGAGGAAGCCCTGAACCACCCATGTATCCTCCCGTCGATTCTGCTACCGTGACTGTTCATTTCTAGCCCTGGGAGTGAGAAGGCATAATCGGACAACAGAAAGTGGGCAGGGGTCCTCATGGACAGGTAGCCAATGTACAGCCTCCATGTCAGTAGTGTTGTCGTGATGACGTCATCGAGTAAATACCAGAACAGGAGTAACTGAACGAAATTGGTGATGAAATCATTCTCGGGTTCCAAAATGCGCACCGAAGTTATGGTTGTGACGTCATGAGGTAACACGGCGCTCTGATTGGTTGAATCTGTGATTCCTATTCCTTCCAAGGTCCCATACAAGACAGATGTCTACTTCCAGGAGTATATTGGCGTCCTCGTCTGTCTACCGAAACTGCTCATGGATGTTTATTGGCAAACTGATGCCGTCTGGAGTGCTCATGCTTGACGCAAGGATCCCGGAACCGCCGACAGGCGGCAGTACACGACGAAGGCCTTTGAGGATCGCTGCTGATATTTTTATAGTGTAGGCGATTTTGGGGTTTGTAGCTCATAGGCGTTCGTTTGGCACCAAGGGGATGAAGTTGCTCATTGTACGGCTGTCTATAAATAGATAATTGGGAAAGATGTAGATAGTGACTCATACTGTGGAGAAAGCGATGTTGAATTTAAAGATATTTGGGTGTTTTTAGAGAAGCACAAGTATTGTTGACGTCACGATATGCCGCCGCCTGTTGCAAGCGCCGTACTTGTCTGCGTCATGCACTACTGCATGCAAAACCCTTAAAACCTACTTAAAATCGCCTTACTTTTTAAGGTGATATTTTAAGATTGTTTCACAGCTGCCCTACTTACTTGGCTACTTAAAACCGCCTTAATATCATTAAAAAACGTAAAAATCCACTTAAACCTGTCTTAATAAGGGCCAAAATTCACCTTACTTTTTCTTAATTGAAAATTTTTTTAGAACTCTCCTTTCTGTAGTATATTAAGGGCTCTTAAGAAAGTGATGGTTGATTTTCTTTTAAGGATGCTAACCGACTCAATGGAGTCGTTCTCAATCCTTGATCTGATCTTTTTTGGTGCATACGGGCCTATGAGCAGAAGTAGAATCTCATTATGAGTACCGGTACCTTTCTACTCATCTCAGGGACAGACCTGTTACTTGTAGTACCCTAAAGTACTCATTCTAAGAAGGAAATTTCTTTCAGTGAGGCACGTGGAGTGGACTTCCAAGTTTGATAGTACTGTTACGCAATGTAGGCCTTACAGAATGATACTAAGTCACGTTTGGAAGAATAATAGGGAGGTTCCGCAAGATATCCGAATTCCGAATATGCTTTTACTATGACGTCATCATTTTGACGTATGACGTTGCGTCTCCTTCGTGACGTCGTGCAAATTCGTTTCGTCTTGACGAGGATGGCCGTAAATCTTCGTAGGTCGTTTACGAATTACCAATTGGTAATTTTCATTTACAAGAAATGTTTTCTTGGGCTTTTCTGAACATACAGGTAAACATTGGATATACCTGTCACACTTTAGCTGTGGAATAAATACTTGAAATATCTGTGTAAGTTAATGACGTGGTGTTAAAAAGAGGGTGTTACATCGTTCACAAGGCCGAAAGTTGGACCATCACGGATTTTAGAGGCTTACTGGAATTTGCGCAAAATCAAAATGCGCAATGGGAAAATGCGCAACAGAATTGACCTCGCTCCAGGCTTTCTTGCGCGTCCGATAGCATTGCGTGGGTAGCCTGGGCTCGAGTTTTGGGATTCCCAGAACGGCGCATGCATTATGTTGAGACGCACTCTGATGTGTGGATTTATATTAACTCGTGACAGCCCAGTGAGCCGCTTCGCTATAAGCGAGTATGGTTAGGCCTACGTCAATTTTGTGTGTGTGAATGAATGAACAATATGAAAAATCCCATACAAAAACAAAAGCAGATAGGAAGGACTGGGGTCCCAACAAGGGGGTTTGGGGGTTCCCCGGCGAGAGTGCGCGACGGTTCACTCACTGATACATGTATTTGCATAATATTCCATACGTTTGAACCATAACTTATGCCCACTGTACACGATCAAATCCATTTTTCCCCGAAATTCCGGGCCTATTGGGGCTTCAGTGTATAAGCGCGCATGTAGGCCTTTATTGAGCATATTCAGAAAATTGGATGAAAATTTCATCATCTACAGCGGCATTACCAAAAGTAACGGACTGATCACGCGAAACCGTATGCATGAGCGTTCAAGAACGATGATCACATCTGGGGTCCATGGGACATGAAACATGATTGGCGAGATTCGAACGTAAGTCTAATCTTCTAATGGTGTGTTTTTGAATAATGATATCTCCCCTTTGCGCATTTTTCCATTGCGCATTTTGATTTTGCGCAAATTCCAGTAAGCC
>NMRB01000736.1:102905-114122 GCA_002633025.1 Notospermus geniculatus
GAATGGATGGCCGCCATTTTGTTTCTCGCTTCAACTGAGACGGCAGTTTTGCAATCAACATCGTCAAAATACCAGTCAATATCATCAGCTTTTCTGCTCATCGATAGCATGGGTCAACTGTTAACATGTGTCTTAACACAATGGTCCAAACTTATCGCAATTAAGCTCACAATTTCAAAGAAATGAGCAAACGAACAGAGCCGATCTGCGTCATATGTTTGTTCGGTGTCGTGCATTCATCTACGTCCGCATCGACATTACATCAGCCGTGCTGCGAGTACTATTGCGGATTTGAGTGACGATAAACGGCACGAAAAATCCTTTGATGACTGTCGGTACGATATATTTAAATGGTGCCCGTCCTGTCGGGCGCTAGAGCAATGTTCTTGTGCATGGTCATGTGGCATTTGCAAGAACAATCTCGTCTTCAGGTGCCGTATCCAATCCTCGGTATACTTTTGTAGATCGAACTATACCCAGGGTATAGTTTTGTAGGACGACATTGAACCTGGGTATATTTCTGTTATACCCAGGACGACATTAACCGATTCGGCCTTATTAAATCAAGGAAAATCAACACGCTGTCGTTTCTAAAGCAGTAGCCTACCTAATGCGGAATTCGTCATCATAGGCCTACTCCCCAAACTGATTATTACGATCTCGTGTAAGTCGGGGAACAGGGATTATTTGGTTTTCTTCTAAAACCTCAATGACATCAACCATGTCTAGTCACTTCGCCATGGTGAACAACTTTGCATGAAGCTTGATCCGAAAGTTAAACCTGCCAGTGACTTTTGGATCAGTTCATACCTTGATCATCAGTGGTGCATACCAGTTTTCGGTTGATCCCAAACGTATTACAGATCAACGTTGATCTGAGCTTCAACTTGGGGATGATCCTCTCTGGTGCACACGGGCCATATTGTTGAGCTGAAAAAAGCGGAGCGGGAAGCAGAGAAAGTAAGTGCAATAACTTTTAAAGGGATGTCCGATGATCATGATCTCACCAGAAAAAAACACGAGAAAATTTTTCATCTGTTGTTCTTTAGAGTGCCCATACGGAGATAGGGGAGGTTGGTGTTCGATGGACGAGTTTTCGCCTGGTTCACCCATGTGTAAGACGTACTATGAGGATTGCTGCAAAACGTGTGCGAAAACGTGAGTGTGACAAATCTTTTTATGGCTACGAAGTTTCGTTTCAATGTTGAATAATCGTAGCGAGCATTTTGTGGACTGAGAATTTTTTAACTTGACCCCGACTTACTGTGCCTATTAAAGGACCACGGTATTGCCACTTTTTCTCGGCAGCCGGCGCCACCGCGCCACTCTCCAACGCAGCGACTAACTACGTTGTCGGCGAATTGACCCGATTTACTACGTACATTTTGTAATGCATTTTTGTAGTTCATCTTACTGCCGCTAGNATTGAAATTGGTCAAAATATGCCTTAAAAAGATGTTTTTAGATTTTTTTTGAAACAGGGGGTGCCTGTGAGCTCACGCAGTCTCATGGGGAGGGAGCTCCACAGCCTCGCAGCCAGGACACCCAGGCACCGATCACCATAGGTCCCCTTGACACGTGGAACTTGGAGGACCCGTGGGTCAGATGATGACCGTAACCGGCGCCCGGGTGTATGGAGGCTGAGGAGCTCCCTCAAGTACACTGGACTGTCCTCCCGGTGAAGCGCGTTGTGTGTCACCAGGAGGACGCGGTACTCAATGCGTGACCTCACAGGCAGCCAATGCAACTCTTTTAGAATGGGTGTGATATGTTCCCTCTTTCGACACTGCTTCAGAAGCCTGGCCGCACTATTTTGCGCTCTTTGTAATCTTGAAATTTCGATGTTTGGCAGGCCCATTACACTACTGCATGCAATGAGCCTTAAAAATGTCTTAAATTCATCTTAAATTTTTAAGGCAGTATTTTAAGGATGGACCCTCTGAAAATCGTCTTAATATGTCCTTAAACTCATTTGTTTCATCTTAAAACCTCCTTAAAAAGGGAAAGAATTTGTCTTACTTTTTGCAATTTTTTAACTTCTCTTAGAATGATCCCATCACCGTCACAAACCACAAAATTAAGGAACATATAAAAAAAGTTTAACCCGCTTAAAATATTATTTAAGTAGTTTAAAACAACAAACGACTGACGCCTTAAAATCAAAGTAAGCGTCTTAAAACTTTCACCTGCCAGCACCTTAAAAATTAATTTAAGGGGCTTAAATTCATGTAAACATGTGCCTTAATTTTATGTCGGAATCCAACCTTCTCAGTTTAAGAGTCTTAAAATTTGCAGAAAATGGGACCCCTCTTAAAAAGGGAAAGAATTCGTCTTACTTTTTCGGCAAGAATTTAAGGCTCCTTAAAAACGTACATAAATTAACACCCTTAAATTTTTTAATGGAAAAAGTTTTGAAAATTAAGGGCCTTAAAACCACAAATGCATTTATCCTTAAAAATTAAATTTAAGAAGGTTGGTCCTTGGCTTTAAAATGCATATAAAATTAAGCATCTTAAAAAATTATTTCCTAACATTATAAACAACTATTATACTCAATTATGCCACGTCAATCATCATCAGAGCTGGCCACTAAAAAAATCAAAGCAGTTTCAGTCATGCTTGTTGCACACTGCCCATATTTTCATGCTCTTGTAAATACAACCTTGCCTGAACATGAAAATTAACAAGTACCTAAGTCATTGCAAAAAGCCCAACATTTTCTCAATGCATTTCTCGACTTTCTCAAGTCAATTACATGATGTACATGTATTTCAATTGAGGCTAAGCCCCATCAGAACACCCAGTCCATTCGCTCATTCATATATCTATATGTCCAAGTGTGGGGCAAGCTGTCACTTTAAAAAACCTAGGTTGTAAAAGCTGAGACTGACTATAGTAAAGTTGCCTAGAACATCAGTCATATATGACAGACATTGCCTGTAATGTTTGAAAAACTCTGGTCCCATTTGACAAATTTCATACATTTCCTGTAACAAAAACTTTCAAATACAGTAGAACCTCCCTTAACGGACACCTCTCTATTAAGGACACCAAAGTTCAGTCCCAATATTGAGCATTTCTATTCATTTTGAATTCTGTACTCAGGACACCTCTCAATTAAGGAAGGACAGCATTTGTCCGTCCCAGAGGTGTCCTTAATAGAGAGGTTCCACTGTAATGTACCAAAACTGGACCCGCTAGTTACATTATACAGGTTAGGCAAAGTTAATTGAACATGTATGTTTAAAGTGGCCCTCCTTGTTTGCAATCATTGACATGGACAAACAAAATTTGTATTCGATCATATTACAAATTAGCCCATTGACTACGTATGTGCTCACCTTTCATCAACATATAGAAATAAGACACCTGGGCCCATATTCATAAAACCCTGCTAGGCTTAGTTGGCTGCTAAAGTGCCTAGTTTAAAAGGTGCAGGCCAATGTACACAACTAGCAGCCAACTAAGCTAGCAAGGTTTTATGAATATGGGCCCTGGACATGAATGAAGATTCTGTTATGTCCCTTCGACAGAAGTGGGTCTGCCATATTTTTCAATTTTTTTCGACCAGAAATTAGCTGGGGAGAAAACACATATTTTCTTTGTTCACCTTGTACCTACTTACTGGTGGCGAGCGCACCTGTGAATCAAATCAAGCTGCGGTTCAGTCTCCAAGGTCATTAGAATTAGCAGTCATATGGCGTAATGTTTTTTATGATAACGCTGTGTGATGGTGAAGGCTCACAATGACAGACAACAATGTGTGAAGGAGAAGGCTCAAAGTTGAGCTGAATACATGTGTAACAGTCATGGACATTAGCAAAAATAGATAAGATTTTTGACGTTAGTTTATCTACACCTGATACTTTGAATATTTCAAATACTACCGGGCCAATTTTAACACGGTTTATTCCAGATGAAAATATATCTTGTTGGTCATATTTCTGCATCAAAATTTTGGAAATTTGAAAATATCGCAATTATGTAATAGCTCATCAGAAAGTTTCACTCCATCACATCTGCAACAAAAGTCACAAAAATATTACATAATAACAAGTTCAGGATTTTGGGCTTTGTTTCATCAAAATATGTTGAGTGGTTGCTGAGATATTTGAGATTATCAAAATTTTTATAATTTGAGATTTTCGTGTTTTGTCGGAAATTTTGGTGCCATTAGATAAAGCTAACCTCAGAATATGGATTGAAAATTTTGGAAATTTTTGCCGTAACTGGGCAGAAATATTGCGTATTTTTCAAAACGTTGATATTTTGAAAAACATGATTAACTTCTAACCAGTTTCGGCTAAACGTTCCAAAACTTCATACTTCTTGGTTTTTAGGTGAGCTCTTTCAACTGATATCAAAATTTGGTGAAAAATCTCAAATTATTGAAATTTTGATAATCTCAAATATCTCGGCAACCACTCAACAGATTTTGATGAAACAAAGTCCATGATCCTTAGAAGGTTCCACTCTATCAAAACTGCAACAAAAGTCAACAAAAAAATTCATAATAAAAATGTTGATTTTGATGATTTTTTCTGATGAGCTATTGCGTAATTACGATATTTCCAAATTTCTGAAATTTTGATGGAGAAATATGACCAATAAGATGTACTTTCATATGGAAGAAACCGTGTTAAAATTGGCTCAGAAGTATTTGAAATATTCAAAGTATCAGGTGCAGATAAAACTAATGCCCATGACTGTACATGTACATGTATGATTGTGACCCTGTCTGAGAAAACTCTCCTATCCTAAAATTTTTCTGAGACAAAGGGCTTCAAAGGTCCTGGGCCTATTAGAAATTGCATTTTAATACCTGATATTGTTGGGCTGATTACCTTGTATTGGACTAAAATACATGAAGTAACAGACCATAAAGTAATTTTATGAAGATGATTATGGCGAAATTCAAAACACAAATTATTCAAATTATATCATTGTTCACTTCAGGAGGGTTTTCTGAAGACAGACTCACAATTATTTTACCGGTAGCATGTACCAAATGTATATCTTCTAATTATGATTGATTGGCAAACACATGTATGTCATTTATGGCAAATACGGACTTGAGAATCCTATGCAGTTTTCAGACTGATGTAGTTCTGGGCAGCCTTCAATAAACAGTCCTTCATGGTGGCCTCATCCATTATCGACTTGATAAAGCCCTTCTCCAGCTTACATATGCCTGGTGGGGCTTCCCAAACCAGGTAGTTCATATCGGGCTTCTGAATATCCGCATCACATACACAGAATGTGTCCCGTTTCCATCCAGTTTTTGAGAACGCAATGGCATCTTTGTGTTGAATGTCCAACATCCCAATGGGAGAGGAACAACTTGTAACAAGGCCCATAGCCTTGTCAAGCACACCAAGGTACAAGTTCCTCCTCTCCCACTCCATGAGGACCACTTGTTTTGATTCAGCATTACTAGTATCCTTGCCACTGTCAGTGTCACGGTCCTTTGAATTTGACATGTACTGACGGCGCCATAGAAACTTTTGTTTTGATTTTAGTCCTCCAATGTTAGTTACCCCATCAACTGGTTGGGGAAGTTCTGCGTCGGCCCCTTTGGCAAGGGACCAAAGGACAAGCTCGCAAAACTCCTCATCTTGGTTGGCCAAGAACAAAGCTTTGCCCAGAACTTCCTTTTTCTTTGAGAGGACAGTTACCAGTGCTTTTTCTTCATCTTTGTTCTTAGATTTCTTTCTGGAACTGTCTTTTCCTGAAAAAGTTTTCTCAGTCGACTTCAAGGGGCTTCCTTTCTTCGCTTCAGTGGACTCCTTGACACTGGATTTTTTCAGTTGGGCCAACTTCTTAGGGCTTGATTTCTTTGCTGATGCCATCTTTTTGGGACTCGATTTGGTGGGACTTGAAATGGTCTTCTTAGGGCCTGATTTCTTTGCTGATACCATCTTCTTGGGACTGGATTTGGTGAGACTTGAAATGGTCTTCTTAGGGCTTGGTTTCTTTGCTGATACCATCTTTTTGGGACTGGATTTGGTGGGACTTGATATGGTCTTGGAGGGAGAAGCAACCTTCCTATGTGGTGCCAGTATCTGCTTCTTGTGTTGATACCGCCTTCCGTCCAGAGTGGCATTGCGATAATACCGGTGGTTTCTGAGCATCACGACGAACTTTTGCCAAACAGCGCCATGGTGGTGTCTTAGATTTGGTGCCAGATTGTCCACATGTTCGAAAAAAGCACACCTCTTCTTACTTGGTATATCATCCACCAAGTACGGAGGTGACTGGTCCCATATACGTGCCAAGATGGCCGCCTGCCTTAGAATGTGAGATCCAAATCGTTGGGCTTTGGTTCCTTTCTCCCTAACTTTCTTGTTATTAAGCATCTCGGCCGCTTCGTTATCTACACCTGAAACATACATGTAAACCAAATGAGGTTTAAATGACAATGATTTTTTAAAATGAAATGGTCCATGGACCATGTGCTCACCTGGGTGAACATTCCAGAAAAACAAATGACAAATGTTAAATCAAAATGTTCCAGGGTATCCTCATTAGATGCACCTGATAAAAATTTGGAGACAACCCAGTTACAGTTCAGTTACTGGACTTCGAGCTTTTGTTTCGGCTACCTAGCCAAGCAGAGAATCGAATCGGACTGAAAAGTGGTGTCATAGGTCACCTGACATAGTGGTGTATATGTACCAAGTTTCAAGTCAATAGCCCAAGCAGTTACAAAACACGCCACAAAATGACTAAATTTTAAACTTGTGACCTCTGTGACCTTGAAAAATCGGTCAAATCAAAAACCCCTTATTTACGTCATGCACCCTCATTAGAAGCACCAATGAAAAAAATTTGGAGAGGATCCAGTCATTAGTTCATGAGTTACTGCACTTTTTGTATTTTTGGGGGTTTTTTGGCCAAGCTAGAGTCAAATCGGAGCGAAACTTGGGGTCATAGCTCATATGACCTAGGGGTATATTTCAGATCAATAGCTCCAGCGGTTACGAAACGTGCCCTGCTAACGGACAACGACGACGCCGGACACACCACCATTGTAATAGCTCACCCCGGTGAGCTAAAAAGTGTGAACTTGGGAAAATGCGAGATTAATTTCTTCAACTGTTTCTCAGAACACAAAATTTAAAAGGGCACTCAGATTAGCTCTTATAGCTGAGGGATAGTATCTGTGACCATGATCCCAAACCCATGCATTAACATTTTCTCGTGAAAAGGTTTTTATTTTAGACACAACTAAACTTCAGTGTATACCAGCTGTCATAGCTGTTGAATGGGTTTACTATCTATGTACATGTATACGAACTGAAAATCGAACAGTCTTTTATATATTACTTGATGTACACAAAATGTACACCACTGAATGACTGCAAACCACTTCTTCAATGGAAAAACTTCTACCGTGTGTCTCTTTCCTCAGCCCATCATCATCCAAAATGTGTTTCATGCATGTAGTAACTATGCATGCCTACTACAGTGAATTGATGTACATACCTGGAACTATTTTAGCCCTAGAAACAATCATGTCTTTCTCCTCAGTAGGTGAAGTACTGGCAGAAGTTGGCTTGTTGAAGACAACTGATTGACCTGGAAGAGAGGAACGGCGATTAATTCTCTGCTGCTAGAATGGAATACAGGTCACAAAATAAATTTTCTTAATATTATTGCCATGGTGAAACCAAAACAATTAGGATAATAAAAAATAAGAAACCAAAATAATTCAAAGGAGGTTTTCCATGGAACTGGAGCTGATGCTGTTCAGTGACCTTGATCGAGGAAAACATCCGAAGCTGTAATTAAAAGCGGGGAAAATATAGCAAATTTTCTCTGCAAGGTTTCTCCAAGAAATACTCAGTACCCCGGTAGTGTAATTACAAACAGTGCATTTTGTCCCTCAATATTTGTGTTTTTATCTGGAATGAATACCATAATGGCCAAGCAGTACCCGTATCAATTGTAAATTTACCTTGAGCTGTATTGGATAAAGGTACATGTAGGGAATCTTCTGCTGACATGGCTGATAGACCTTGTGACGTAAGGGTACTAAATTGTGTTACTCCAGTGGCACCGGTTTTCACTGAAACAAATAAAGAGGGATTATCAACACTCTCCAAGTGCTGATGTAGGCCTATGCTGAGAGTTCGGAAACTCAGTACAATGGAGAATAAAGGGAAGCAATCTTCAAATCAATTAAAGTATTTTCTTGAATTAGGCCAGACTTTTTTTATACCTTGTTTAGCGAACCCGCCGACGTCCGAAATTCCAAAAACAAAATTAAAAAAAATATTTATTTTTGACCATTTAGCGAACCCGCCGACATTCAAAATTGCTCAAAACAGAAAAAAAAAATTATCTTTATTTTTATTCCGGCCGCCGCCCTTCCCGCCTGCGTAGTCTAATCAGTTCACGGCACGTCATGAACAGAGCCACACTATGAGACTAATCACAATCGTTTTCTTATGAATAGTCTGTCGTGGTTAGAAAAATGAATATTTATTTTGAAATAAAGTATTTTTATTTCTTCCTCCGCTCTGCTTGTTTTACAGAATGCTTTTGTGAAGGGAGAAAATAATTTTTTATTTTTATTTTTTTCCGACCACCTCTACAAGTCTCTGGAAACTGAAGTGCGCTATATAACGCGCTAAACAAGGTATAAAAAAAGTCTGTCCTTATACATAAGGAAGAGACATGACAACCACCAATGAAATGGCATGCTGATAAGTAAACCATCCAACATAGCTTGTAGGATCTGACATGCCTTAAAAAAGGACCCAAAGTTATGTGATAACCTGAAATATTACATGACCTGAATTGGGAGAACTACCGGTAATTGGCAATGGATATTTTGACTGCATAATGAATACTGTGGGATAAATATTACCAGGTAGTATTCAGTGCTGCATCACATACCTTCATCAAGTTCAGATGATGATTGGAACACACCCTCTGTTGTCTCTAACGACATGTTGCTACAGGCTGCTGTGGTGTTTGACTGACCTGAAAGCAATCACAAACATGAATTGAAGTACCCGTACCAGTACATAAATATTAAAATTAAAGATCATTTTCGTGTTTGTCAGTGTAAGTCTGACATATTTTGACACCAGACCTGAGCGAAGGCGTTACTTTTATTTTACTGTTAGGAGAGAGCTGTAACTCTGATTGTAAACACGTCCAATTAACCAATTTGCAAAAATAGCAAATAAGGTTTTGCGGCGAGGGGTACGGTGAATTGCAACCTAGGCATCTATTTATTTTTTAAAACCACGTAAGCCACAAAATAACGAAAAAGTGTGTACTGCTGGCATGCTCCTCCTCGTTACCTAGACTATCATTCTTCTTGCCTTCTAATTTGGCCCTTTCATTAGAAATTATTCTCCGCATTATCACCCGATCCTTGAATGGAGCAGTTTTTAGTAAGTCATTTACATCCGCTTCTTGAAGCTTGCCTAGCAGAGTACCATCAACTTCAGCAGCTGCAATAGAACATCTCTGATTGTCACATACCGGTACCGGTAGTGGGTACACTGCAAAAAATCACTGGCTCAATGACCATGACTCCCTTATGAAAAAATATCCTCCATTTTACCATGGTGAATGGTAATTCTGGACGGTAAATGACAGTTTACCATCGTGAAAGAAGGTTTACCATGGTGAAAGCCAATTATTTATATCATGGTATGAAAATGAAGATTTTCATCCCGGCTAAGGTTATTTGCAGTGAATCATTAGCTCCAAATGCTTAGGCCTACATGAACTGGCACTGTTGAGTGTTGTTTTCAGGGCACTTTGTTCATGCCCGAAATGTAGGCCTAGGCCCGGGGCCCAGGGATTGCGCTAGCATTAGCCACGACCCAAAATGGGTAGGCCTAGGCCTAGAAATCTTTGATAACGACCAGGAAAATGATGAAAATTCACATCAGTGGCTTCAGAAATTCAGAGTGATCCAATCCAATGCATTTCCAATAGGCCTGGGCCTAACTGTGTCTACTCTGTGGCTAAAGAAAATTTCAGCCTAAGCCCCTAGCGCAATCCCTGACGACCGTCGACCCTGGGCCCGGTAGGCCTAGGCCTACATCTGACATGTCAAAGGCAATAGCCTAGCTACCGTAGGCCTAGTACATGTAGGCCTGGCCTACCTAGCCATGCTAGCCTAGGCCTAGGCTATGTACAGTGCTAGGATCTCAGATAGCTACTAGGCTATACTAGCCTATACTAGGCCTACATCGTGCATCTGCATGCAAGTACATATACATAGGCCTAGGCACTAGCATGCATGCCTAGCTAGGGCGGCCTGGGCCCCTGGCCTAGGCCCAGCCTACCCATGTCAGCAAGCCAACCGTAATCATGATATTACTCACATTCTACAAGCTGTAAACCAGTTGTACTGACTCCTTGTTGTCTCAGGTAGTTTATCAATCTTTGACAATCCATGTTCTCATCCATTATTCATGTTATTGACAAGTAAAATGGGTGCAAAATCTTGATAGGTCCACTCAGCACTGCTCAGTCAGAGACTCAGACAAAAAAGGCGGGAAAGAAATAACAGACATGTGTTCAAACTAGTATGGCCAATGATTCTCAACAAATATTCGGTTCAGAAAAAATTTAAAATGCTTCATTTAGATATCAGAATAAAATAATTACATCAATATCATGTATGAATGTGCTATTTTAGATGTAAGATAATTTTTCAGAAGGCATTAAGGACAGTATTTCTATGTAAAAGCCAAAGAAGAATCGAGGGCGCGTAAATATGGCTAGGCCTACCTCAGCCATGTCAGCCAGCCAACACATGTTCATGAGTTGCTCATCCACAAGCGAAAAATATGCCTTAAATAGCACTTATTCAGATCTGAGACATTAGTAGGATCGCATTTTAAGAGATGTTAATGTTCTAGTACAGTCATATTTCACCCCTCCAGGCCTAGGCCTAGGCCTACCTACTGAAGAAGGTAAGTTTTCATCCATCCGACAATTGGGATGTCTTCTTGTATCATGTGTATCTGTGTGTGTGTTTTAGGCCTATGAGTGCATTTTGTGCTCTATTTACGGACAGTACTCAGTGCAGCTAAATTGATGCATACTGCATAGGCCTAGGCCTAAATTGCATGGGCTATGGGATTCATACCGTACACTAGCCTATGCCTACTTGTCAAGCCAGATCAGTCTTTTCGGAATAGGCCTAGGGCCTACCAGTACAGGCCCGTAGCAGCCGGGGGGGGG
>NMRB01000736.1:114175-129066 GCA_002633025.1 Notospermus geniculatus
CAAAAATACCTTGGCCCAAATGTACATTTTATATGTCCATATTTTTGCTCTCAGATCCCAGGAAAATGCATCTAAAGCACTTAAATTGTCAATTTTTTCCTGGGGAGGGCCCCCAGACCCCCCGTTTGGGCTTCACTTTCCAGTCCTGACCGCCTCCGCCGAGCTACGCACCCAACCTTTCTGTCAATCCTGGATCCAACCCTGCCAGGGACCCCCCACTCATCAGAGGGCTGCTACGGGCCTGGTACCGTACCGGTCGGTAGCTAGGCCTACGGCTACGCAGTGACTTAGGCCTACATGTAGGCCTACATGTACTGTTCATTCCAGTTCCGATTGGCGCGAGGTTTATCAACAATAGCTCCGCAACGCCTGGGTCGATTTTGATGAAACATACATCAATCGACTAGTCTTTCTTGCCGGTATCATCCAAGTTTCATCGCGATATTCCCACTATAATAATAGACGAGTAAAAACTACTGTTTTTTTGTTCCAGAATCATGAGGTGTCCATGTAACCGATGTCAGTTGCAACATGAACGGTGTTCCAAGACAATTAGGAGCCACATCGCAATGTGGGGTCCAATGGCACCTGATTTACCAAGCCAGAGTGAAAATCAACAAACTGCATTGCCTATGGAAACTGTGACCTCATCAAATGAAGTGGCAAAAAACCAGTGGTAGGTAAAAGTAGAGTAAATCAGTTGCAAACTAGGATGGAGAAAGTCCTCTTTTGGGTGGGAGGGGTTAAGCCAAAGCTTATGAAAACATTATTTTTCCTGGTCACCTGGGAGGCATTAGTGACCAATGCCTCCCATGTGACCAGGAACACCAGTAACACTTGCTACGTGTTAATGAATATCATATTAAATACTGGTAGCTACATGTAATATTGCATGGTCCAAAGAAGTGCATATTTCTTCACACTTTGCTTGTCATTTGTTATTATAATATACATGTACGCCTACATGTATCAGTAGGATTTTAGTCTTTGTGGTTAGTAAGTTGATGCTCAGGCACAAGTCAGGCCTTCAAAAATGTTCAAAAAAATATAAAAAAGGAACATACTGGCATGGAGATGGCAATAAAAATTGAGCTACTTACATGTATTTGATGGTCAAGATAATTGGTGTCTGAATGCCATAAATTCTAGGGTTTTTTGGCTGGCCTTACATGTACATGCAATATATATGCACCTCTTCTTTTTCTTTACAAAAATACAGTTACATATTTTGTTCCCATTCAAAAGAGTCAACTTTGCTTACAATGTACCGGGGTACTTGTAATTCACTTCCAACCATAACTAGGCCATTGATGAGTATGTCTTTTTCTTTTTCTTTAGTGATAATGCACAAAAAAGCCAGGATGAATGGCCTTGGCCTGATCATGGGACATCTTCTGAAATGGATGTGGAGGACGAGGGAGACCACTTTCAGCCTACATGTATGGATTGCCTAAAGCCTTCAAGTCTTGATGATTCAGTTGGTTTGTTGAAATCTGTGGACAGTGATACACCTGACGTCTCCTCTGATAGTGATAGTGAAATTGACTACAGTAATGAAAGTGACACTCAGGAGAATGACTTTGAATGGAATTTTAAGTATGATGCTGATCTTTATAACCATGGCATTGCAATTGACAGGGTGAATGATGATTCAGAGCTGACTGTTTTGCAGAGTTTGGCAACATACTTTGACTTAATGACTGCTCACCCATCAATTAGTAAAAAAGCATTTACAGACATGCTAAGGGTCGAAAAAACCTTGCACCCGTCCTCAAAATTACCAGTAACATATGAAAATGCAAAGAAGGCTATTGATCCTTTCCTTGTTAAACAAAAGGTTTTTGATGTTTGTGTCAATAACTGTGTAGTCTTCAGAAATAGTTCGAGGTTTGAGTGTGCAGATGCTGTTGCTTGTCAGGTTTGTGGAGAAAACAGGTTTTATGATGCCCATGCAAAGCGACCATGTGCTAGAAAACGGTTCCATTACATTCCTATTGGCCCAAGATTGGCCAGAATTTATGGTGATGCAAACCTGGCACAAATTGTACAATCACATCCAGGAGATACAGTTATCCATGGCTATGGTGATATAATGTGGGATATTCATGATTCGCCCACATGGAGGGAACTCTATTCCACTCAAGGTTATTTCAATGGAGACAACTCAGGCCTTAGTTTTGCCTTTGAAATGGATGGGGTGAATCCGTTTCACAATGTTGGCATTATGTATTCAATGACGCCTATGATGCTGACTTGCCTCAATTGGCCTAGGCACATACGCAATGCCTTTGGAAACATTATGCTCGTGGGTATCATTTCTGGTTCAGGACGGTCTGAGGCATCAGATGTGCAGGCCTATGTTGAAGTCATGGTAGATGAGCTTCTGTTTCTCACTGGTTGTACAGCTGTTTTTGATTATATGGTAGCTCCAGTCACTGTTAAGATCAAATTACTTTTGTTCATTTTAGATTACCCTGGTTTGTCGAAGCTATTCAAAATGCATGGAAGTGGTAGTTACATGGCTTGTCACTGGTGCACAATCAGGGGGCGATATTGTTCTCAGTTGTCAAAGGTTGTTTACCTAGACAACAGGACATATCTTCCCGATGATCATGGCATGCGCACAGACAGGCTTAATTACTATCCCCAGCAAAAGGAAACTAACAATAGACCTGGCCAGCGAAACATGAGCACTGAACGAGAGTACCGAAGCTCTTATGAGGCTGCAAAAGAGTCAAAAAAATATCTTGCAGATGCAGTCGCAACAGCATCTGGCTGCAAAGGAGATTATTCTGTATCTTCCTTGCCGGATCATGACCGGGTGAATGAGTCGCTACCAGATGCATGTCACACCATTAAAGATGTAATTCAGAATATACATTATGTTCTTACTGGCAGGGGTTTAAATGTTGACAAAATTGTCAAAGCTGAGAAAGAATTGAGACCTGGAAGTATTTCCCTCTCTGCTGATGATGAAACTTCTAGAGAGTCGCTTCCATTTGCCTTAAACAAAAAAGAGATTGCTACTGCAGACAGCAGGGCTTCTTCTCTTCGTCCACCCCTGGGATTTGGACTCAAACCAAGTGGTTTCTTCTCAAAACCTGGAAGCCTGAAGTCTCATGACTGGAAGCAAATAGCTTGCCAGGGGATAATGAAGTTTTGTTTGCGAGGACTGCTTGCCCCTCAGCAACGTAAAACTCTTTTTGAGTTCCTAGACTGTTTGGCTGAGCTTTGTAGTGAAAGTGTGATGGTGCATGACTTGGACAAACTTGAGGTGCGTTTGAATATAGCTCTTGCACAACTCGAGAGAGACTTTCCTCTTTCCATTCAGACCATCACCCTGCACCTTCTCCACCACATTGTGCCTGGTATGAAGAGATATGGACCTGTCTATTCCACTTGGATGTATGTTTTTGAGAAGTTCAATTCGTGGCTTTGTAAGCGCACATTGAATAAGAGATATCCTGAAGCAACAGCTATTCAAACATACTTGATTTTTGAATGGTGCAACTTCATGTTTACTTCAGGAAAGATGAAAGGAATAGACAGGCAGCTGACCGAGGCAGTGATCCTCTTTCATGATGATGATGATGATGATGGTGATGATGCTGATGCTGATGCTGATGGCATCAACAGGGCAGGTCAAAAAGGTCAATCAAAACCCCAGAAGATACACCTGAAGTATAAGGACCTCAGACAGATTTGCAGTATTTACAAGGACAGTATTGATCCAGATGTAACACTGGAAAAATTGGCTGCTGATGCTGATGTTTATCATCGACATGAATCTGTGCATCCAGTTACCAGGCGACAAATTGTCCTCACAAGTTCGTCATACCACCCTTGTAACTCAAAGACCAATTCCTCAGTGGTATTCCAAGAGATCAGGCGTGGTAATGAAGAGGCTAAAGTTCAGCCGGGACGTTTTCTACGTTTCGGCGAAATACAGCAGTTCATTAAACATGACCATAATCAGTGTGATTCTCACTTGGCTAAGGTTAGGTGGTATGATGATCTGTCCTTCGATGAAGAGAGCAGGCTTTGGCTGTCAAAGAAATCTTCTAGTCGCACAAGCAGTTATGTCCGGACTGACTCGCTGTCTAAACCAGTACTCACAGCTGAAGAAGATGGCTATGTGTGGTTCATCAACACTGGAAAACTGCCGTTTTCTTTCAGCAGTTTGACGAGAACTTAGATGTACAGAGAGACATTCTTCTAACATCCCTCCTTGTACATTAGGTATGTTGGGCTTGTGTCCAGGGTGCCCTTTAATCTGGTTAAAATGGCGTCACAAATTGAAACACTGAGTGCAAAAACAACATATATCGGGTGGGCCAAAAAAAACGCATCGAACTTCAAATCTTGATTTCTCAACAACTGTCCATTATAATTCAATGAAATTTGGTACCGTATCATTTAAAGATGTTTTGTTGAACGAGTGAAATTTTTGCATTGATAGCTTTGGTATTTCGACCGTATCACTCAATTTAAAAATCATTGTAAAAAAATGCGACTCCGGAATCCGGTAAAATACGGGTGGATGAAAAATTCCCAAACTTTAAATTTTCATTTCTCATAAAAGCTTTACTAGAACTCAATGAAATTTTGCCTAACACTGCTCCGTGATATTGCCCTTAATATGTGAAAGTATTAAACCAATAACTTTAATATCTACGCTGTGGCGCTCATTACTACACTCTAAAAACTAAAGAGTTAAAGTAACTCCTAAAGAGTTAAAGTAACACCTAAAGAGCCTGTACAGTGAGTGCTCTTTAAAGAGCACTCACTGTACAGGCTCTTTAGGTGTTACTTTAACTCTTTAGGAGTTACTTTAACTCTCTAGTTTTTAGAGTGTATAACGCCATATTGGAACCGAGCGTTTCGAAGTTTCACCATTGTCTCCTAAAATATGATGAATGATTACTATGGTTTTTACATTTGGCACCACAACCTTAATACCAAAGATAATGTGTTGAAACGTTCACATTTTAGAAACATAGCCACGGAACAGTATTGAGTGAATTTCCATTGGGTTATAATGAAGAGTAATTGAGAAATAGAAATTTGAAGTTCGGGACGGGTTTTTCCTATCTTTTTGGATTCCGGAATCACACATTTTTACAATGATTTTTAAATTGAGTGATACGGTGCTAATACCAAAGGTATCAATGCAAAAATTTTACACGTGAAACAAAACATCGTTACATTATACGGTACCAAATTTCATTGAATTACAATGGACAGTTGTTGAGAAATCAAGATTAGAAGTTCGATGCGTTTTTTTTGGCCCACCCGATATATGTTCCTACAGAAATATTGTAACATAATATGCTGTTTTTGCACTCACTGCTTCAGTTACCCCCAAAAATTGGGTTACTCTTTCTAGGTTTATTGGGTCATGATAACAGTTGGAACATTCTAGCGGGCAGGAGTCAATTTCATGGTTGAGATGGGCATGCTGTGATTTGGAACTTAGATACTTAAACGTTGCTTAGAAAGGTTGCGAATAACTAATCCAACTTTTTGGTTACTATTCTAGGTTTATTTTAACACGTTTCTACCTGTGTTCCCTGGTCGTTGTCAAGTGTACAACTGAATCAAAGTGAAGTTGAGTTTACATAACTTCACTTTGATTCAGTTGTACACTTGACAACGACCAGGGAACACTGCTAGAAACGCCGTGTTAAAATAAACCTAGAAAGAGTAACCAAAAAGTTGGATTAGTTATGCTTTACAATGTGCATGTACTAATAGAATTTTGTTACAAATTAAATAGTATACAGGGCATTTTATTTTTTGTGAGTGTACACTTATCCTATGATGGCATAAAAATCATCAGCCTTACCCGCCATTGTGGTGGAGGGGAGCGAGTATTTTAGTATTCTTCATATGATAGCTAGTGCAATGATGAACCAACCATTATTTTTTTACCTTTAAGATGGCATGTACCTGTGAAGTTTCATAAATCATCTTGATCTGTTTTTGTCAAATTCAGTTCTCAGTACTTAAATAAAATGGTATTTAAAGTACATACAGATTCAGTTGTCATTCCTTGAGGTATGGATCATTCAACCTTTCGTTCATGTACCCAGTATCATTGGAGTACCAGTACATAATATAAGTATAAAAAGGCCAGGAATGCGAATAAAAGGAATTCTCGGAACTACTTGTCAGTCCGTTGCCAATATTCATCACTGCCATCACACAATTCTCAGGATCATCACGATAATTATGAATCCAGTCTGGTAGTGTGGAGGGAATACTGTCAGGAGCAAAATCAATGGTCCAAGGACTTTTTCACCCAAGCACAGTACCCATGCAAATTATTATTTATCTCCAGGACAACTTGCCTCTTGCAATTCAAGGAGCAGTCAGCCAAATATAATTGTCATAATTTTGTTAATCCTCACTTTTGCCTAATTAATACATGTTGTAGGTGAGCTTTGTACACTTCAGAAAATAAAGGCTCCTTAAAGTTTCTTGTGCCTACATATGGGGTTAAAAGAACAGGAATAATGTAGGTAGTCCATCAAACTGTTTGCAGTAAGAGCCAGCACATTTTATAATACATACATGTATTAAGAACCTTAAATTAACTTGAAAAATCATGAGAAGCAGTGATATGGTTTAAGGGGTCTTAAAATGTCTCAGTACTGCGAGTGATGCTTCCATGTTTGCAGGAGAGTGTGTTTTAAGGCTCCTTAAATTGTGTTTTAAGGCTTCGTAAATATGCATACCTTTCAAAGCTCAAGGGCCATGTAGAGTTAAGAAAAATTAATGGGGCTTAAAATATTCTTATTCCGAAAATCAAGGGTCTTAATTTTTTTAATGAATTTTAAGACACCCTAATTTTTTCCATAGATAATAATAATGACCTTAAAAAAATGTACAAAATTTAAGGTGGTTAAAAATAAGAAAATGTTGGCGAATAGAGCCTTAATTTGTAATGTTGGATTTTAATGCTTCTTAATATTGTAGGCCACTGAATAATAAGAGGACTTAAAAAGTATTTCTAGCAAGTTACAGAAATTAAGGGGGTGAAAAAAAAATACCCCGAAAATTAAGTACCTTGCCGTCATGATTAAGGTGTCTTAATTTCTGAATTAATGAGCCTTAAAAAGTGTCAAACAAAATTTAAGAGGGGAAGCACTTAATGGTTTTTCAAACTGTTTTGAATCCGTAAAAGTAAGATGTCTTTAAGACCAATTTAAGACGCAGTGGGAAGAATTAAGAATGTCAGCTTCATAACTTCGTAAAAAGTAAGATCCTTCTTAAAATTTGTCAAACAAAATTTAAGAAGGCATTTAAGAGGCTACCGTGAAATTAAGTATGTATTAAGACTGTTTTAAGATGCATTTAAGGAAAAGTGCTTGCAGTAGTGTTAGCAGTCCCCCCTGGAAATCAAGTCGCGAAGTGACAAGCGCGTTCAAGACACGTGCACATGTGGTTTTATCCATACTCCGGCGCAGTTTGATGACACCAAGCCTGTGTTCAAGCTGTGAGAGTAAAATTTCATGGCTAATGGTGTCAAACGCTGCCGACATGTCTAAAAGGATCAGTATCGCCATATTGTTTGGGGTTTCTTTCAAGAGCTGGTGTACCAGATCCCTGCGAGGAAGGGACATCTAGCCGTAAGTAAGAATGTGACAAATATGCGGAGCTTCTTTTTTGCCTAAAAGGTACATCCCTCAAAGTTCCTTCATTGCATGGAACTGATACACCAGGTCGGTTTTTGCTCACCGCTCTGAGGTGACATTCTCTTCAGCTTGTGAACTTTAATTAAGAGAAAAATGACATTTTGTAAAATCACTTTTGTTTCTACATGACTGTGCAAGTGGGATTTATTTTTGCAAAAACATGCCAAAAGAGGCATTTTCTATTGAGCTTTTAAAACGAAAAAAGTTGCAGATGTTTGTCTGTCAGGCAAGTTCAATATGATGATAAGAAAGTTTGAAATCAGACGACTTTTCAAAAATTGTGAAAACAGTGGTCTTACAAAATGCCATTGTTCTCTTAATTATGGTTTCTGATATGGTTTCTGATATGGGTCGTCGTCGTCGTCGTCGTCGCCGCCGCCGCCGCCGCCGACTCGGAACTTTCAGCCTACCCTTCAGCCTAATCTTTCTAGTATGTACTCTGTGGACTACATGTATCCTAAACATATGCGACCCTCCACTACGAAACCAGTGTGAAGTCGCACGGAAAATGAGCCTAAACGTATTGGCATCGCAACACCAGGAGATAAAGACAATAATAGAATCACTCAGACTTCACAACAGACAGGCAGACAATACTGAAACTGACAAATGCATTGGCCACAACTTGCCAACCTCATAGTGACTGATGATTGGTTTTGTGGTGAAGGTTTACATTTGTCAATTCAGTGTTGTCTGTCTACTGTGAGGTCTGACTGATCCTGTCTCTATCTTTATCTCCTGGTGTCATGCCAGTACGTTTTGGCTCATGTTGCATGCGACTTTACACTGGTTTTGTGGCGGAGGGTCACATATCATTCTCAAACACATGGAGACGAAGTGGAATACCAGAGGATGGTCTGTAAAACAGACCGTCATCAGATGACAAGCATCCTCTGGTGTAATTAATGTAAATAATGTAAATAACTACTACTGGAATACCAGAGGATGCTTGTCATTTCTGGTGGTTTTGAGTCTGGTTGTGGCTCAACCACCCCAGTCCCAGGTAGGTTGCCCAGCCTACAAGCCAAGGGGAGGCCATAGGCCTAGCCTAGGCCTAGTCTATGCAACTTGGCCTTCGTCGTGGTACGGCCACGCCAGCCATCGGGCCAATGGACGACTGACCAACCAGCCAGCCAGCCAATTTTCTGTAGGCCTAGGCCTATTGCATGCAATGCTCTCGATCAGTGAGTTTTGATGATGCTGTCCACAGCATGACATTTTCAAGCAGCCTACACTCAGCCTTTAAAAGCAATTGCTTACAAATAGTACAATTATTGTTGACTTCAAAGCTCTGTTAACAGCAGGAAATGCAGTATAACTGCACAAAATCACATAATCATGCGGTTATTTGATGTTGAAAACACGGCTTGCACAGAACTTTCTGAACGCACCGTGTGCACTGGTGTGTGTGTGTGTGTGTGTGTTGTCAAGCTTGTCTAGTGTATACTGCATGGTTACTGCACTGTGAGAGCAAAGTACCAGTCCATATGGAGTGATATGGAATGCCAAGTTTGCAAAAATTACTCAGCTCTAGGCAGTAGGCTACAGGGTGAACCAAAAGTAAGGTCACCTTTGAAATTCAATGCGACGTGATATTTTGGGGTTGAAAAATAAAAATTTGTTTTATATCTTCAGTAAATAAAACTGTGACTGTATCAATCCCTGCGCCTTCTCCACTGCTGGATCTGACATGGACACCTGGTGAGTTCCCTTCATTCATCATGACGTCATGTTGTATCAGGGGTGCTGAATAAAATGGGTGACCAGTGTACACGATCAATATTATTGCACAATGGGGCCCAAAATAGGGGCATGTGCTTCTGGCATGATGGTGGAAGAACAAAGATTGTCAATAATATGGTCCATTTTGGTCCTCGGGGAGTCTTTAGGGGTCGAGGAACCTTACTAAAATGTACTTTGCACAAAAAAGAAACATAAATATAATATTTACATAAATATGAATAAATATGAATATATTTACAATAATATTTACAGTAACCACATCCAGTGCTGCTGCGACGGCCTCTCAGTCTGTCCCCATTTGTGCCAGTCTTGTGGCGAGCTGTCTTTCTGGTAAGTCACACTCTTGACCAAACTGGCTGTGATCAGCCCATAGGTCTATTTCAATACTACATGTCTGTTAGTTTATACATATTATATTATATTACATATTATATTACATATTACATTATATTATATTATAGGCAATCCATTAATAATGAGGAAATCTTTTTATGGTTTGTGATCCAGTCTAAAATGAAAGAAACTGTAAATTTCATTTGCATATTGGTCTTTCAGGAACCCATGCTGATGCCGTTTGTGATCAAGCTACCGTGCCTAACATGGGTGGAGTTGAGGTTATAGGTGAGTTAGTAAACCTTGGGTAGTCAAGTGTCACCTCCAATTCAATCCACGTAATATTCATTACATGTTTAGTCTCGTGCAGTGCTGCTGCGACGGCCTCTCAGTCTCTCCCCATTTGTGCCAGTACCTGTACTACCAGTCTTGTGGCGAGCTGTCTTTCTGGTAAGTCACACAGTTTTTGACCAAACTGGCTGTGGTCAGCCCATACATAGGCCTATTTCAATACTACATGTCTGTTAGTTTATACATATTATATTATATTACATATTATATTACATATTATATATTACATTATATTATATTATAGGCAATCCATTAATAATGAGGAAATCTTTTTATGGTTTGTGATCCAGTCTAAAATGATTTCAGGAACCCATGCTGATGTCGTCTGTGAAGCTACCGTGCCTAACATGGTTGGAGTTGAGGTTATAGGTGAGTTAGTAAACCTTGGGTAGTCAAGTGTCACCTCCAATTCAATCCACGTAATATTCATTACAGGTTTAGTCTCGTGCAAGATTACAGTCAATAACTGATCGGAGGGAAGCAATGACACGATATGATGAACACGTGACTGGCAGAAACGGAAACATTAGAAGTACCGGTTTACCAGTAATCATACTGTCCGCCCCTTCGTTTGACCATGGAGGTATGGAGGTATAATATATATGTGTAATATATAGTGTAATCTCTTTATTATACCTCCATGGTTTGACGCCCTTAACTGATAACATTAAGTAATCTTGGACCACTTTTGAATCCAGAAACACAAAGCGGCCTGGAGAACATGGTGACACCAATTTGCACCACAATTTCCCAAGGGTCCCCCGCCAAAAAGAAGTCCAAGCTTTGCAAAGTTACAGGTGAGAAAATTACTCACAAACTCCAAAATGCCCCCCTCTAATTTTAAAATTGACATTCTGACGAACATTTTGACACCAAGAATACTGTATTTCAACAGGCTTCACTCACTTCCATTTTCGAGTCGAAGTTGAGACATCAAAATCTTGCTGTTTAAATGGGTTTTACCATTGAAAATGGCGTGATTTCGATGTCTCAACTTCGACTCGAAAATGGAAGTGAGTGAAGTCTGTTGAAATATAGTATTCTTGGTGTCAAAATGTTCGTCAGAATGTCAATTTTAAAACTAGAGAGGGGCATTTTGGAATTTGTGAGTTAGTTCGGCGCAGTGATCAATTTATCCCGTCGTAACGTGCATTTCGAGGGCAGATGTACACTGTAGAAAGTCGCGACGTCACGGGACGGCGCGTCACGCGGGTGACGTCATCATGTCGCTGAAAGTTGGTAATGCGTCCTGGGTACACCTCATTATTACCCAGGGTAATCCTGGGTAATCCTTTTTGTTACCCAGGATCGTCCTGGGTACAAATAAGGTATCTTAACATTACCCAGTTTTAAAATCCGCGCCATAGGACGGAATAGATTGCAAATACGACTGTAAATCGCAGTCTTTAACGCGAGTTGCCATTCTGACAACTGCTGACAATCACCACGTCAAAATGCACGTGTATAAATTCGTGGCGGGCTAGAATAAGACAGTACCGTACCTCGAGCGCAAGTGGAAAATGGCGCGGATTTCAAACTGGGTAATGTTAAGGTATCTTATTTATACCCAGGATCGTCCTGGGTAACAAAAGGGATTGCCCAAAATACCCAGGGTAATAATGAGGTGTACCCAGGACGACATTAACGATTCAGCCTTATTGATAACATTAAGTAATCTTGAATCCAGAAACACAAAGCCTGGAGAACATGGTGACACCAATTTGCACCACAATTTCCCAAGGGTCCCCCGCCAAAAAGAAGTCCAAGCTTTGCAAAGTTACAGGTGAGTTATAAAAGGCCTAATTCATACTTCGACGCGAGACCATCGGCATCCAACACGCAATCAAATATGGACGCCGACTTCGCAGAATTGATTCATAGTCCAGAGCCATGAAAACGTTGCCGCTGGGCTTATGAAGTGACTCAAGTAATTACAGCCTCGCGATCGGACGCCGACCAAATCGCACAACCGGGTTGGCGTGGCGGTCACCGGCGATGGTCATGCGTCGAAGTATGAACAACTAGGCTAAAGCGGGCCATATACGATCAATATTATTGCACAATATGGAGCCCAAAATAGGGGCATATGCTTAAAGATTGTCAATAATATTGCCCATTTTGGTCCTCATATTGTGCAATGATATTGAACGTGATGAGGACAAAAATGGACAATATTATTGACAATCTTTGTTCTTCGACCCATCATGCCCCTATTTTGGTCTCCATATTGTGCAATAATATTGATCGGTTATGGCCCGCTTTAGTCTGATAAATGAAAGAATTCAATTTTCGGAATTCTTCTAAACACATGAATTAAGCATTTCATTTTTAGAGTGGACCCGCGGCATTATAAGTCAGAGGCAGTGTCCAACTCTGAAATCAATTACCGTACAATATCAGTTTGTCGAACATATTAGTATGGTCCATTCGAAATTGCTTTGAAGCTGTGAAGCTGAATTATTTCTGACAGTGAGTGCATTTGTGGAAGATGTCATTTTGTTTGTAAAGATCTTCTCTCTATAATAATTCTTCCAAAATTAAAATCCACTCCGTTATAGGGGTCACGAGAGCAGAAGACAACAGAATGTTTAGAATTGCACATTGGAAATAACTCAGAATCTACGGTATATCTTTCGATAATTGAACAGTATCAAACAATGGAATAATATCATTCTCCTTCAGGTGCAAGGAAAACCCATGCAAAAAATCTTCTGAAGGATGTCATGGGGCCTCAGAAATCCCAGCAGGATGTCCTGAATCTGCAACATGAAGTCCTGGAAGCAACTCTGGCGGCACAAAAGGCGACGATGCTTACACAGGAAATCTTGCAAAGAGAGGCCAACCTACGAATTGAGAAACTATAGAGTTGGAGATTTCTCTTCTGAAAGAAAAACAGCTGTTTAGCGGATTGGGGGTTGAGTTGTAAAATATATTTGTGAAAATTCGTATATTGTTACAGAATGAAAATATCAAATTAATTAAATGACTACACATCTAAATAAATTTCTCCTGTTGTGATCAGTTGTTAAAAGCGGATTGGAATGGGACTAGAGGGAAAATATTACCGTAGGTGAAGAAATAGGATTCGGTACTTTTCTGAGTGAGTGTGAAAGAAATGGTTCATGGACCTTGTGCTCACCTGGATGAATGTACCATAAGAACAAATGACAAATTAATGTGACCCGCTCTGGCAAAAAAAAGTCGTACCAGTGTCGCTTAGAACATGTAGAATGTAAGCCCGTCAATGAACTCAGATAACATCAGGAGAGGATGGAAGAAATAGATGATGTCAGATTTCATATTGACAGACAATACTGAAACCGACAAACATTTAGTCTCAACCTGAAGATAAGAGTGACATGTGTGTCCTTTTGCCAGAGCAGAATGTTAANTCTGGCGAAAATATGTACAAAACAATATACATGTATCACAAGTTTCAGATCAGTAACCCAAGCGGTTACAAATTGTGCCCTGCTAACGGACGACGACGATTGCAAAATCCATTCAAATTGTGCACTTTTTCGCATGATGGCATGATGGCCCACAGTCAGTTGCCAAAATAGTGGTTGGCAAGATAGTCCCTGTACACTGTGCCTGAGTTTGGACCATCATAAGTATCGTTGTCGTCGTCATCATCATCACTGTCATCATCATCAACAGGAGGATCTCGTTCTCCCCTCAGTTTGGCAATGTTGTGTAGTAGGCTACACAGCAGGCCGAAATAATCTTAACCAGCCGGTCTGGCTGCATCCGTATTTCGCCATGTAGGATATGAAAACGTCTCTTCAGGACGCCAAAGGCATGTTCAATTCGAACCCTGGAAATGAAATGAAATTTCATGTACAATCAAGACATGAGGTAATGGTGAGTTCTTATAAATGGTGAGTTCATTAGCGCTTCACACATTATTACCCAGCCTATGATTCAGAAACGAACCGCCGGCGCCAATTATGGAATGGAACAAAGGCTTACTCATGAGTAGGCCTACTCTGGATTGACCTCTTAGAGGCGAGGATAAATTATTTACAGTTTCAGTGAGTGAAATTACTTGGATAGGTGTCATACCTAGTGGCACATAGAGCACTGTCCAGTTTCTGCTGTCTTTCATTTTGTGGAGCAGCATACGGCACAATAAGATAAGGCTGGCAGGGGTAGCCACTATCCCCAAGTTAATGGCCTTCTTCACCCCTGGCATTGGTATTGTCCATCAATTCCTTCAGAAGGCTATTTCGCCAAATGAAAGCATCATGGGTGGCGCCGGCCAGCGTGCAACTACATTGATAAATTTACCTGGAAAGGGAGAATGACTTACTGATATCGAAACAAAGGTACAGGGGAGGGGTCAGTAAGGTAAAAATATTACCTAAAGAAAAAAAAGGCTGAATTAATTGTTGTTTCTGTCATGCCAGCTAAATTTAATTCACTTTCAAACATCAAATCAACTTCATTGACAGCAACCTTGACAGACAGAGATCATGAACTTCAAGAATCATAACAGTTACTATTTATTTGGTTACTTATTTATAAGACAAGTGTACCGGTACTATGTAATTTTGGCATATTTGGCATTCCATATAGATACATCTATTTATAGTTCGTAGGCCATGGCCTTGACCCTGATAGTAGGCCAGTCATCAAAACGTCATGGTATGCACGGCACGCTGGGGAAGCGCTGATAGTGATACTTATAGTGTAGGCTATGCATAGATTGGCAAGTTAACAGGTAATTGGAGAGATAATTTACCTTTATCGTCAACCACTGCTTGC
>NMRB01000736.1:129090-151309 GCA_002633025.1 Notospermus geniculatus
GCAGCACCTGAGTACCTCATGAAAGTTGTAAGGTGTTCATGCAAGACAGGGTGTCGAACAGCCAACTGCAGCTGCAGAAAGATGGGACTTGAATGCAGTCCTGCATGTAGCACTTGTAAAGGAACAAGTTGCGAGAATGCCATAGTGCCACAGGTGGAACATGACTGAGGATATGCATGACACACAGCCCACGAGTCAAAATTGTGGTCAGATGAGGGACTAAGTTTAGGGGGAAATACTTCAGTGTTACGGTACCTACTGAGCAAACTCGCAGAAGTGAACTAAAGAAAGGTTGAGAAAATTTAGCGCGCGTGTATGTGGGGATGGGGTAGGGGTGGGGGGTTCTAAAATGGTGCAGAAAATTACTAATTGGCAAGTTGATCCAGATCGAAAAAATGCTGTAGGACTGGATTACGCCTACAGTTAGCGCCAAAACAGTGCCAGAACGCATTGCTTACTATTAAGCCTAGCGCACATCGGCCTTGCGACTAGAAGCAACTACCGGCAATGGCGTTTCCGGCAACGGTGGGCGACTGGCTGCAAACAGCAGCAACTAATCAGACGCTCAAACAACAACTCTGCTGGGGACTCTTCCCGCGGACGTACATTTGGGGCCAGCGATCAGTAGCTGTAGGACTATTCTCAGTAGGCGTCATTTACCTACATGTATTACAAAGGGCTTTTCTTATCTTCCCTTTCAAGTGCCTCAACAAATCCACTAAAGCATGAAAAACGTATGGTGGACGTCCGCCGGAAGAGACTCCAGTATTTCAGTGTCGCATAGGCCAGGTTTTCCTGTACATGTCATGTGCAATTATTTATTAATAAATATAAAATAATAATAATAAAATAATTCCATATACATGTAGTTACTATTTTAAATTTTGTATCAGAGGCAAAAAAGGCTCGGTTTGGGACCACACAAATTTTGATTTAATGCACAGTACATGTATACTATTTCTACATAACCGCAAATGTGACATGAAAGGCATTCAAGTGGATCAATTTGATGTCATGATATATTTCGAGAAAAATGCATTTAAAAACAGAATTACCAATGCATTTTCTATAAAAAATTGTTCTAAAAATGCTGAACATTCCTTGCCAAAAGTGAATCTTGGAGCAATTTTCAAATTATCCGAATCTTATGCAGATGCGGCGTTTAAATTTGCAAAAAAAATTGCCTGTTAGGTCCAATAAATAAATATCCGTTTCCATGGCAACCACTAAAATTCAACAACGAATTTGTATAGTTGTATGCTCCTGTACGAATGTTCTTGAACTTCATAACAGATAATAATATTCAGTATTTAACAAACATGTCTTAACAGGATAATGTGAATTTCGATCAAGTTTCTTTCATTTATTTGGTTTCCATGGCAACATAACAGACGAATATAGGTGACACTAAGTTAAGTAAGATGCGATGCGAATTCACCTACAACCAAAAAGTGACACTCTGTTATGTATCTGACGAAGGTTTCCCTATTAAATTTCAAACTACAGTCCATACCTTGTGAAAGACAATTTTTTTTAGATAGTCAGATTTTATGGCTGTAGAATCCATGGCAACAGAATTAACATTTTAACAGAGTATTTCAACCACAAACGCTAACATTCAAAAGGGCATAGACTCAACATCATACGCATCAAAAACTGTACTGTTTTTGATAACTTTATTCGGGCTATAACAAACGCAAACAAACGGAAGTGAAAAAAATGAGCAAAATTTAATCATAAAATGATAGAAAAATCGTTGCCATGGTAACATAACATTTGAAAATTGAACCTTTTATGGATGAAACATTGTATAACGGTAGGCACACTATTTTCGAGAAAAAAAAGTAATTCGATGTCGGTAATTAGTTCGAAGATATGACAGAATTTGTATTTTTACGCATTTCAGTGATAGTTTTTGGTACGGTTTCCATGACAACCGATTTTCCCATACTTAGCGCACGGATATGGATGCGGATTTTTAATATATTATAGAGTAGGCATTCCAGAATACAAAAACACAAAATTCATTTGTGTTCAATTTTTTTGCGGGGTTTTCACTATTTTGACTGGACTATAGTGCTAGTGTCGCTGTCCGATTCGTCCGCCATGTTGTCTTACTCTCTAGCGATTTACGCCTCCCCCTACGCTCATGTGGACATAGTACAAATGTACAATGCAGCGTAATACGCAGTGTCATTTTCAGGCGTTATACGACGCGCTTCACGCGGGCTGAAAACGCGACGTAAATCGCGTATGTGGACACAGGCCTTTACAGACCTTTAGATCCGTCAACAGACAACAGATGGCGCTGTATCGTTCGTAACACTTCGGGTGTTTTCGTCATTCTTCGCTGACACGCCACCTTACGTCTTTCTTAGCTACAACTCAAGATCATGTGAACGACTGCAGCGCCATCTGTTGTCTTTCTTAGCTACGACTCGAGATCACCACAACGTCTAGATAAAGTGCAGCGCCATCTGTCGTCTTTCTTAGCTACGACTCGAGATCACCACAACGTCTAGAGAAAGTGCAGCGCCATCTGTCGTCTTTCTTAGCTATGACTCGAGATCACCACAACGTCCAGAGAAAATTACAACAAAAGACGTCTTCATTTTGTAACGTCTTTATTTGCGGTTATAACCACCCATACTGAACCCCTACATCACAACGTCGCGCATTGCAAGTTGCTCCCCTGATTCGAACAGCGAAACTCACACCCGAAAATTCTCGTCAAAATGCAGCAGATTGCCATGGAATATATTACTGTTAACATGGTTAATGGTTTGTACATGATCTACATACTGAATCCAATGTCTGGCAGCAGGATTCTCATGTTTGAAGAGGTTAAGGACGTGAAATTGAAGTAAACCTTATGTCGTTTGACACTTACGAGATACAGCCGATTTATCTCGGAAGCCGACAACGGGGTGTCTACAAACCGAAGACCGAAGACCTAAGACCCTCTACAAAACGAAGACCCCATCGAATTTCTACGTGGACACGAGTACCAAAATAAAATCAACTTATTCACTTCTCTCTCTGCAATATGCACCTTTAACACAAAGATTCTGAAAGGGGTTAACGAAAAAACACACAGACCACTTTACTTAGAAAATCCCGAGGAGGTCTTCGTTTTGTAGAAGTGGGGGGTCTACAAAACGAATTGATGACGCAGAACGCAGAAATGGGAATCACGACGGGGACGGGGACGGCGACATGACGGATCTTAAAGCAAATGGTTCGCGGGGTTTGTTTACATTTTTGGTGGTACCTTCCACACAGAGTGAATCTCGCCTCCAGGCAAAGCCGTGCTCCAGCCATATGCACAACATGTGCACATATGCGAACGTAAACATTGGGGACACCTTTTTCTCAAAAAGGCGCTTGATTTGAGGACATGTCAACAAATCACTGTCAACAAACCCCGCGAGCCATTTGCTTTAAGGTCTCTATTGTCTTTTTCCGCGCCGTGACCAACGAGGCGGAAACAAACAATGCTTTCGAGCGTTTCCGCGCACGGAAACGCTCCAACGGAAAGCAGGCCTACTCAATTACTTTTTAGCTCACTGGGGTGAGCTATTACGATGGTGCAGCGTCCGTCGTCGTCCGGCGTTGTCCGGCGTTGTCCGTTGTCCTGTAATACTCCCCGGGGAGTGGAGAAAGTTAATTGGAATGAACAGACCTATAGCTGGGGGTAATAATGTAAAGCGCATTGAGCAGGTCAACTGGAAGTGCGCTATATAAGAACTAACATTATTATTATTATTGTTAGCAGGGCACGTTTCGTAACTGCTATTGATCTGAAACTTGGTGCATATATACCCCTAGGTCACTTGGTGCATATATACCCCTATTACTCGGGAACGGCTTGACGCAGAGTGCTCAAATTTTACATTCACCTCCATCTAGATGACCTTTACATGCACGTCAAATTTCGGCCTGATTTGACTTCAAACATGGCCACCAGGTGGCGTAACCCAACCCATCAAAAAGTGCTGTAACTCAGGAACGCCTTAACCCAAAGCGCTCCAATGTGCTATGTGACCCCCTGCAGATGACCTTTATGTCCATGTGAAGTTTCGGCCCAATCGGACATCCAATATGGCCGCCAGGTGGCGTAACCCGAAAATATCAAAGTGCTGTAACTCGGGAACGACTTGACCCAAAGCGTGCCCCCCTGCAGATGACCTTTATGTGCATGTGAAGTTCCAGCCCGATCGGACATCCAATATGGCCGCCAGGTGGCATAACCCAAAAATCATCAAAGTCCTACCTAGGAATGACTTGACCCAGATTGCTCATAACTGATATGTACCTCCCTCTGTCATTAGACTATTATGTCCAACCCAGTGAGCACATGGTCCATGAACCATTTCATTCATTTACATGTAAGCTCTGGGCATTTGAAAAGCACGTCTTAGTGTTGGTGAAAGTGCACCAACAGTGTTCTTTCTCCCCAACGCACCACACATCCACAACCCAGGGCCCATCCAGAGTCCTTAATATGTCATTGGGTGATTTCAAAGTTGGTGTTAGTGTCAGTGTTTGGTGTTGGTGTTGGTGTCAGTGTTAATTTCAACCGCCCAACATCTGGTGTTAAGTAAACACCACCTACTGGTGTTAACTTTACACTTGAGTTAACACTTGGTGTCAATTCAACATTTCCAAGATGGCTGACCCCGTTTTCGATTTTCTCCACTTCAACTTTTCAGAGGCAGAAAAAACTGCCAAATATTTGGCCTCCTGACTTGAAAATTTGTCACAACATTCTTACAACATGTCTCGGAAACATCCATTCATTAAGCTTTCGAGTTTCAACTTGAAACTTCTCTGATTAAGGCTTTTTTGAGTGATTGCTCATCTGGACCCAACGTCATGGCCATCATGCAAGTCAACTTGTTTCTGTTTTCTTGTTTTTTTGTTGAAAAGAGAGGACAGGTCACCAAAATGGATGACTTTTATCTAGTCGAACAAGGTCTTCTATTTTTCTATGGTTTGATAAGAAAACACGACTTTCCTGGTTCTTTTTGAGCAGCAGTTTCACTCAAATATCTATTTTATATCTGCCCATGCCTGTCGTCTGCTTAGGCTACCCTATCCCTGAGCCAACATAACTTTTTGGAAAGACCGCTGACCAATAATCCTGAAGAATATTCACAAAATGGAAAGGTAAGAGGTGTCGCAGGTTGTTGTCTTGCATTACCAGAAGACACTAGTTCCTAGGGATTCTGTGTACAATTTTTGAAAGATTGGGAACTCCTTTTTTTTGTTAGAAATGTGGAAAATAAATCCCGACCCTGCTGGGGGCTGGGCGTGCCTGGTCTAGGCCTACATCATCATGTAGGGATGGTACATGTACCGGTACATCCCCGTAGGCTACATGATGATGTAGGCTAGGCCTACCCAACCTAGGCCTAGGTAGGCTAGGGCCTAGCCCGAGAGTGGGCCTGCCAGGGCCGTCATGACTATGTGGCCTAGGCCTAGCTAGGCCTAGCCCCATAAAATTTGCCTTTGGCCGAGCCCAGCCCAATCATTTTTTCTCAATCTCTCATCCATCCCGTCACGTCAGTCAGTCCGGCATCCAGTTCCAGGGCAGGGAGCAAGCAAGGCGCTAGGCCCTATTTTACTCACCACAAAGCTGACCATCACACAATTATTTCATGCTTGGCCTAGTTCCAAAGTAATCCATAATTTCCTCATCATGTTTTAATCAACTGAAAAGCAGTCAAGGTCATGAAGTAGCCGCCCAAGGCACAACAACAGCACAGTGACATGACATGCATGACAGTCATGACAGTGTACAGGGCCAGGGGCTACGTCATGCGGATGCCATGGTCATACTAGTGCCATATGGGAGCATGGCGTGGCCTTGAGACATATTCCGACCACATCAAACGCAGGGTCAGCTAGTACTAATGTGCAATATGAAAAATTGTTGGCATGGTCCCACTTTTTGACTTGGGGAGATTTAGGTCAAACTTGTTTGCTTATTTTTGTTAAGGCCATGAAAAAAATACTTGTTTCTCATTCCCTCACTCTTGTGAATTGCCTGTCGCATGGATTTTTTTATTTTTCACTTTTTCAAAGACGAAAGTAAGCTTTTTCAGGCCTATGATAGGCCTATTAAAATATCATGCATTTCATGTCCAGGCACCACCTATTGATGAATGAAGCGGCCATGTTAACTTGAGCCACTTATCAATCTACAAAACTAACAGTTTTTCAAATTCATGGCATTTCCTCCGTCATGTCCGTCCCCTCCATATTCATGATTATCCATCATTCTATCATTCCAGAATAACCACCACTGTAACACCAAAAAGATTTGGTTGGACCATTGACAAAATGGAGCATGCCCTTGCTCTCATGTGTGAACACCACAAGGAGTTCATGACATTAAAGAAGCATGGGAGGTCCAACGAAGTATACGAGAAAGTTGGCAGGATCCTTGGCACAGAAGGGAAGGTCATCGAAAACTTCCTGAAGAACCTTGGCCGTGATTACCGTACAATCATTGCCAAGAAGAAGATTTCTGGAATCGAAACGGAGGAGGCAACACCTTCGCTTCGTGGGTCATCAAGTCTCTTCACCAACTTCGAAAGTTACTACGATTTGTTTTTTCCTGTTGGTTGGGCCATTAAGCCCACTTTCCTGGTGACGGAAATGAATATTTCCAAGCCATCAGAAGACCAGCCTCAACCAGGTTCAAGTCGTGCAAGCACCACTCCCCAGAAAAACGAGAAATGCAACAAAAAGTGGGAAACATCAGAGCACCCTGCAACCAAGAAGGCGAAGTTGAATTTTCTAGGAACCTCTTCGGCATTCCAACAGGAGTACCTTCGTTTGGTGAGGGAGCAAAACGGCTTTCTGGGATCGATTGCTGCAGACATTCGGATGCTCCGAGAAGGTTATTTTGCCATGAACCAAATTGTTGTGGATGACGAAATTGATGAACTGTAAAGACACAAAGACAGCAAGTTAGCAGAAAATGTCACATGTAATGATGTTTTGGACTTAGTTACATACTTTTACTACTATTTCAGTGTCAAAATGTGTTATTTGTCTCTGAGGTTGACTGTTACTTGTTAATGAAATTTCAGTCCATGGAAGAATGACCCGTGTCCATTTAAAAATTTAGAGAAAGTTAGTTTAACGGTTGTGCAGAACACAAACGGCCACAGAACACTTCGCAGGAAAAAGTGGCCCTCCCTTTGCTGCCAGTCTGTTTTCTTTTAGTTGGTCCATGCGCCACTTAAGTTCCGTTGCTCCTATTGCCCGTTCCACTATTTGGCGGAGTCGCCTGGCCTGGTCGTTGAATACCGTCTCTTCTGGGGTAAGGTTTCTTCTCCCTGATATCGATGTTACCAGCTGAGGGTGAATATTCCTGTATGCAGGATCTCCGAGTACAATGGTGTCATCAGGGAGGTTGTCAAGGAACCTCAAAAAAGCCAGGGACCACTCGATGGCCGTTTTGTCATGTGTTGCTCCTGGGACACCGGAGACGACGTGGCGCACTTTACCATTCTTGTCGACAACGTATTGCACGTTCAAAGAGTCACAGGACTTGCCATTTCGGCCACAGAAGTATGCATCTCCTGCATGATCTGGGCGTTGAATGCGGATGATGACACCATCCACATACAGGAGTACCTTCTTAACTTCCCCATTCACCATCCGTAATGGAGAAGAAATGCCTTCGTATTCATCAGGCTGCGGTAACGATATAAAATTAGCTGCAGTGGCTTGCATAAATGTAGCAACTTCATTGATGTAATGCCACGCTGTACTTGTGGCCACACCATAGGCGTATGCCTGTTGACGGAAGTAACCTCCGGATGACAGATAGGAGAGGAAAATCTCTACTCTTCTCTGTGATGACGGAAAAGTGGCCTTTGGGTTGTCATTGATTCTGAACGTATGAAATTCCCGTGAGAGTTCTTCTATCTCACCAGATGTCAGCCTCACATGCTTTTCTATTGGTTCAGTAGTTTTTGCAGGACTTCGTTCATAATTTGGGGCTCGATTATTTAAAATACCAGCTGCAACCTCCTCAAATGGGATGAACAACATGGCTGCTCCGCTAACACTAGAGGTGACCTATAAAATACCTCTGGTGTTAACACCTAGGCGTTAGTGTTAGTGGCAATAGAAATTCCTTTTAAAAATTGTCAAGTTAACACCAAGCTCAGATTAGGTTAACACCTGGTGTTCCACACGGTGTTACTTTAACACTAGCAGTAACACTAACACCATATATAACACTAACACTGGCATTAACACCAACACCGGGGGTGGAGTTTATAACCGGTGTTCTGGATGGTGTTAGTGTTACACCAAGTGTTAACACTGGATGTTAACACCAACTTTGAAATCACCCAGTACATCAATGTACAGCGGACTGATTTTAGCATTACGTCATAGCGCAATACAAATGCACTACGATAGTACAGCAGCATAGCCAAGGCCAAAGTGCATGAAGTGCAAGGTCAAGGATGAGGTCCAAAACAAAACAATGTGCAGCGATTTAGCACAGGTTGACTAAAGTTGATCACTGATAGACATTGACAAAATTTAAATGATGGCCAGATTCGTCACAGTGCTCTTGAAAACTGCGGCTAGCCTAGGCCTATATGTTACTCATGGTCCAGTATGTAAGTTGTACCTCCCTCTGCCGACTAACATTTTTTTTGAAAATGTGCTTTTGATGGGGAAATAGTCTTCGAGTGCTGATTGAAGAAGACTGAGTGTAAATCAGACGTGCTGCTGCTGCTGCGTAGAAAGTCAACACTGCTCCTTATCAGTAAACGATTAACAAAATTCGCGTGAACGTTTTCATTGACGGTCACTTGGAAGAAGTGGTATTCGAGGAATCATGACATTCTGGCCAGTGGATTCACCACTCACAATGGTATCCCCAATCACAAATCGGCGGGACAGCTGCAGTTCACAGGGATGCGGCGAGCGACATGAGCGTCAGTTGCACGGCGTGTGGCAACATGACGTCATATAAACCCAGGTTTCCGCTGCGATGACCTGTATTCTTTCATCGATTTCGTCACTGTTTCGAGTGCTGGGGAATCCCGCCCATGACGTCACGGGATACCCAGTTCCCATGGTATCCGTTCCCATGGTACCGCCAATCAGCGTCGTCCAAATCAGCATCCTCATACGTCACATATCGGCCCGTCATCGACACGTATGACGTCAGTCATTCAGCGTAGACCGTTTCAACGGAATTTGATGTTAGGACATGACGACGTCATCACTGAATGACTGACGTCATACGTGTTGATGAAGGGCTGATTTGTGACGTATGCGGATGTTGATACGGCCGACGCTGATTGGCGATACCATGGGAACTGGGTATCCCGTGACGTCATGGGCGGGGTTTCCCCAGCACTCGAAGATTATTTCCCCATAAAAGCACCTTGTCCAAAAATATTTTTTGTCGGCAGAGGGAGGTACAACATACTGGACCATGAGTAACATATAGCCACAGTTTTCAAGAGCACACATTCAGCCACTCACCAGAATTTGCCGGCAGTTTGTTGCTTTAATAGTATAGATGGACCCAGGGTCCATATTCATAAACATACTTAAGTCTTTTTGGATGTGACTGTCAACCTCCGCGGCTCAAGGATTGTTACTGACCTCTATGTCAAACCCACGGACACTCACCAATACCTCCATCCTGCTTCGTGTCACCCTGGCCATGTTAAACGTGCGATCCCCTTTTCCCAAGCCCTCCGGATCCTGTCCATTGCTCAGAGCGGTCATCTGCTTTGAAACACCTCCAGAACTTGGTTGGCTTTCTCACAGACAGGGGCCACAACAGACAGAAGGTTACGAAGGAGGTAGAAAGGGCGATCCAACGTCATGATGACCACCAGGGGGCCCGCCCTCTCTCATCGAGGGAAACCAATGCCCGTGATGGGAGTAGAGACAGAGCTGATGATGAAGGCAGCCAGGCCAACCAGAGTGCCAACGGAAGTGGTGTCCGAGACAACCAGCAGTCCTCCAAACCCCGCCAGATCCCCTTAGTTCTCACCTACCACCCTGGGCTCCCGGACATCTCTGCTATTACACGCCGTTTTTTGCCTATACTCCACTTGAACCCCTCTATGAAGGAATGCTGCCCTGATCCACCCCTCATTGCATTCCGGAGACCCAAAAATCCCCGTGATGTGCTTGTTAGAGCCAAGGTCCCCACCCCGGACATCCAACAGGCTAACCCTAACCCTAACCCTAACCCACCTGTGACCCATGTTCACGAAAAGGTCGTAAGAGGGGTCGGAAATGTGAACTCTGCATCTCCTTGCCTTCCCAGTCTCGCATCACCAGCTCCTCCACCGGAAGGTCCCATCAACTCTGCCTGAGGATCCCCTCGGATTGTGACAGCAAAAATGTTGTCTATTGCATCACCTGCACCAGATGCCCCACAATTAACCAATACGTCGGACAGACCACGTGTTTCCGTAAAAGGATGAAGAACCATAAATCCAACATCAGACGCGGAGTAGAGGATGACCGTGACTGTTCACTACTCTATGCCCATTTCAAACTACCAGGACATTCTGTCAAGGACCTGGTGTTCACCATACTGGAGACATGCCCAGATGAGACGACCCTCCTCAGAACAGAGTTGCGGTGGATGTGGACCCTTAAAACCATCACCCCCTCAGGTCTCAACACCTGATGCTGAGCTTTCTCTCCACCTTAGCACAGGCCCCGTTCCCTCCCTCTCTTAGGCCCTCTATTAATATTTTTTTCTGGAGTTGCGTGAGGGTACGGTTCTCCATTTTTGGGTGTAGGCATATTTTTTCCTTTGTTTTCCCTTCCCCTTCCTATTCTTTTCATGATTTCTGTAACATGCAGTATCCATTCACTGAGTCTATTGATCTTTCCCACATTCATATGTATTCATATCATTTTGTTTAGAGTGTGCAGGCTTCAGCTATTAACTATGCCTCTTTTGTCTTTTGTAGCCATCCGTCTGCTTTCTTAATTGCACAAGCCATGTTTTGTATAACTCTACTCCTATTCACACTTGCCTTAATTTATTAAACTATTTTCTTTCAGCTCAACCAGCCATCCAATTATTACAGACACCCTTTCAGGTCCAGCAACCTTTTGGGGCTTGGACCCTATTCAATTCTTAATTGCTCACTCATCTTGTTTGCAGGGATATGTAGATCTACTTCAGGGACTCAGCTCAGTCTATTCTAGAGTCTTGTACTGTTAAGTGCCAGCCTCAAGAAGACCCCGGTTGGGGTCGAAAATTTGCAAAATCTGGAAGTTGACTTCCTGTATATTATCACTTTGTGTGTCAATTTTTAGTCTATTTCTTTCTTTGGATATTTACTTGTGCACTCGCTTCTCGGTGGATTCTTGTGGATTTTGTGCTGTTCCCCGTTGTATAACTCTGTATCCTTGTTTTTGACTTTGGCTAAGTATCCTTTTCTTTTCTTTCATTTTTCTACTTCTAATGCATTTGAGGTTCAAGTTTATCAACAGCGAGAAGCGGATCATCATGATGCAATCTCATCTTGATTTCCTTCTCAAGTGTAAAGAATTTGGCCACTGTCCCAATGGCCTGTCCCTTAGTAAGACACCCTGTGTCAGCCTGGATTTGTTTCCGAAAGATTTTTTGGAGCCTTGGGGAAGCACCCTTAATGCTGCCTCACACGTCCTAGCTGACCATCTTATCAGCTCATACCCCCTTGCCATTAGGCAGGCAGAGGTTCTTCGCGAAAGCCTTGCCAATGAGTTTATAGACAGTTATGGTATGCAGGAATTCCTCCTTTTTTCCAGGGACATCCAGAGGCTCTTGGTCGACTTCCGCACCAAACTTAACAGGGCAAAAAGGTCGAAACTCTCTAAGTTGGATAGGCCTACTCCCCGTCCCTCCAGCCCACCACACGATTGGTGGTCTAATGGTGATCTGTCCCCCCATGACCCCCATCTTTTCCCATGTTTTGGTTCTCCCTCCAGGTCCCCTACTACTAGTGAATCCCCTTCTCTTACCCAGACCTCACAACCCCCACAGGCCCAACCTTGTCATACTGCCCCTCTCTATAATGTTTCTTTGGAGGATACTAGCCCAACCTGCGGGCCCCTTTCCCACCCTCCTTGCCCCCTTCCCTTTGGCGTACAAGAATCAAGTACTATGCCCTACGGGGCCACCTGTGTATCTGAAGAGGGTTACCTGGCACCCACTGCAGACCCAGTCCGGCTTCGTGAAGACAAATTTTCCTCAGTCATTAACCTATCTTCTTCCTTTAAGCCTTCGTCACTCCAACTGGAAGTCCTCTCCAGAGGAGCAAATTTCTGCCCTGTCCCCAAACAAGTTGATGAGGTCCAGGTACATTTGGACATGGCGGCTTGGCAACGCCGCGTCATGTTGGCTGAATATTTTTCTGACAAGTCTGACACAGAACAGGAGCATGTCTCGGACCCCTTCAAACCCAAATCCAACTGGAACCCGCCTCGCCGTTGCCGGTCAGAGGACTTTCTGAAGGCAGTTGAGTTGGAAGTCTTCAAGGACCTTGACGCAGGGAAACCGTTTCATTATAACCTCCCCAGAGATGAGCGCCAAGCCCTCAGAGAGCTGTCTGATAACCGTAACATCATTATCTATTGTCTATTTCTTGTTGCTTTCAGTTGCAACTAGCTTTAACTAGACTTAACTAGCTTTTAACTAGGTTTAACTAGATTTTAACTAACCTTAACGGGTAGTTGATTTTAGTTGCTTTTTAGTTAAATTCTAGTCGATTCTAGTTACAACTAAAAGTAACTATAAATAAATAAAAATTACCAAGAATATAACTAACTTAACAAGTGGTTAAAACTAGCAGTTACTCCCAGTTGGTTTTTAGTTACTCTCTTGTTATTTCTAGTTACAACTACAAGACGGGAATATTTTTTTCTAGTTACTAACAAGATATACTTTATAGAATCATTAATTGTTTTAATTAGTTTAAATCATTTAACATTTTACTTTTAAAATAATTAATTGTATAATCATTAATTGTTTTAATTAGTTTAAATCATTTAACTTTATTTAACAATTTACTTTTAAAATAATTAAGTGTAAAATCATTAATTGTTTAATTAGTTTAAATCATTAAACTTCTAGAAATGTGGTTATTTTAATAGTTGATATTTTAGTTTGATTAATTGTATAATCATTAATTGTTTGAATTAGTTTAAATCATTTTACTTTATTTAAGAATTTACTTTTAAAATTGTTTAATTAGTTTAAATCATTAAACTTCTGGAAATATGATTTTTTAATAGTTCATATTTTAGTTTAATTAATTGTATAATCATTAATTGTTTTAATTAGTTTGAATCATTTAACTATATTTAACAATTTACTTTTAAAACAATTAAGTGCAAAATCATTAATTGTTTAATTAGTTTAAATCATTAAACTTCTGGAAATATGATTTTTTAATAGTAGATATTTTAGTTTATTTAATTGTATAATCATTGTTTTAATTAGTTTAAACAAAAATAGACAAGCTTGTCTATTTTTGGTTTAAATCATTTAACTTTATTTAACAATTTACTTTTAAAATAATTAAGTGTAAAATCAGTAAACTTCTGGAAATATGATTTTCTAATAGTTGAAGTTTTAGTTTAATTAATTGTATAATCATTAATTGTTTTAATTAGTTTAAATCATTTAACTTTATTTAACAATTTACTTTTAAAGTAATTAAGTGTAAAATCATTAATTGTTTAATTAGTTTAAATCATTAATCTTCTGGAAATATGATTTTTTAATAGTTGATATTTTAGTTTAATTAATTGTATAATCATTCATTGTTTAATTAGTTTAAATCATTAAACTTCTGGAAATATGATTTTTTAATAGTTGATATTTTAGTTTAATTAATTGTATAATCATCAATTGTTTTAATTTTTTAAATCATTTAACTTTATTTAACGATTTACTTTTAAAATAATTAAGTGTAAAATCAATAATTGTTTAATTAGTTTAAATCATTAAACTTCTGGAAATATGATTTTTTAATAGTTGATATTTTAGTTTAATTGTATAATCATTAATTGTTTTAATTAGTTTAAGTCATTGAACTTTATTTAACAATTTACTTTTAAAATAATTAATTGTAAAATCATTCATTGTTTAATTAGTTTAAATCATTAAACTTCTGGAAATAAGATGTTTTAATAGTTGATATTCTAGTTTAATTAATTGTATAATCATTAATTGTTTTAATTTTTTAAATCATTTAACTTTATTTAACGATTTACTTTTAAAATAATTAAGTGTAAAATCAATAATTGTTTAATTAGCTTAAATCATTAAACTTCTGGAAATATGATTTTTTAATAGTTGATATTTTAGTTTAATTAATTGTATAATCATTGTTTTAATTAGTTTAAATCATTTAACTTTATTTAACAATTGACTTTTAAAACGATTAAGTGTAAAATCATTAAACTTCTGATTAATTAATTTTTATTTATAAATGAGTGATTCAGAAAACAAAGTTGAAACATACAATGATAGAACAAAGCTCAATGTTCAATCCTATTTAAAACTTTTACACATGTTTTACAATAATAGAGATAAGATATTAATCTTAGGAGCTATTTCTGCTATTGCTTATTATTCTATTTCTACTTTAAGAGAGTTAATTGAAATTTATGACAGAAATAAACATATTCCTTATGAAACTTACAAGAATACTCAGTATATTTCAGATTATCTTAAAAGCATAAAAAGATGTGAAAAATGTGATAAATGTTTTAAGTATAATAAATGTCTTCAAAATCATAAATTACAGCATGAACTAATCGATAGTATTTCAAATAATTAATTGTTTAATTAGTTTAATTTATTAAACTTCTGGAAATATAATATCTTTAAGAATTATTATTTCAAATAATTAATTGTTTAATTAGTTTAAATCATTAAACTTCTGGAAATATGATTTTTTAATAGTTGATATTTTAGTTTAATTAATTGTTTTAATTAGTTTAAGTCATTGAACTTTATTTAACAATTTACTTTTAAAATAATTAAGTGTAAAATCATTCATTGTTTAATTAGTTTAAATCCTTAAACTTCTGGAAATATGATTTCTTTGAGAATTAGTATTTGAAACAATTAATTGTTTAATTAGTTTAATTTGTTAAACTTCTGGAAATATGATTTCTTTGCGAATTAGTATTTCAAAAAATTACTTGTTTAATTAGTTGAATTTGTTAAACTTCTGGAAATATGATTTCTTTGAGAATTAGTATTTCAAATAAGTAATTGTTTAATTAGTTTAATTTGTTAAACTTCTGGAAATATGATTTCATTAAGAATTAGTGTTTCAAGTTTAATTTGTTAAACTTCTGGAAATATGATTTTTAAGGAATAACAATTCTATTAATTATCTATTAAATTATCAGACTTCTGGAAATATGATTTTTTAAGGAATAGTATTTTGATTAATTGTCTATAAAATCGCCAACTGTTTAAAAGAAAAAAAGGTAAAATAATAAACAGTCAGACATTTTATGTTCTATACCAGTTGATGATGGTGACCAGATAAAATTACAAAGATATGAGCCTAATCATTGTGAAAGAATAATAAATAAAACAACAAACCATTTAACATTTCAGATAACAGATGAAACTGGAAAAGTGGTAAATTTTAGAGGAAGCAAAGTTATGATCCATTTTACTCTCCAAACCAATAAACTCGATCTTAGTACCAAATATAATTTATAGATGGTTACACTTTAAAATGCAGAGGCCTAATTTGTATTGTCAAACTAACACACAATGAGAAACTAACACACAATGAGTTCTGCCCCACTTATTTTCTCATAAAATATTTTTGCACCACTGAACATCAATGGTATGAATCACAAAGGCGTTGTTCTCACAATTGTATTATGTACATTTTGATAACGTACGTGCATAACAAAGCTGTACATTTTGTATGCTTAACATAGGCCTATATCATTTCGCAATATATACTTGAAGAGAGCGGACATAGAAAGGCTGTGGTGAAGGCTCTACCAAGTTCTGAAGTTTATAAAAGAGGATTTAGGAACTGGAAACACGATCTAAGTTCTCAAAACAGTGTTTGGCATATCAGAGAAGACTTTGAGAATACTAGACTTTGAGAATACTTTTCTTGAATATCCAACTATAAAGGTAAGTTTTGGGATTTTTACAAATTTGGGTTGGGCATTTGTGACGTCAGTTAGTTAGTCATGATTATGAACTTTATGACGTTTTACTTATGAATATGTAAGTGTTATAATTTTCTTCATTGCAAAAACTTGACACAATTTGTGACGTCAATTTTTGAACTTTATGAGCCATGATTATGAACTTTATGACGTTTTACTTATGAATATGTAAGTGTTACAATTTTCTGCAATCCAGAAAATTGGCACAGTTTCTGGTTTGTATTTTGAACTTTATTAGTCATGATTATGAACTTTATGACGTTTTACTTATGAATATGTAAGTGTTATAATTTTCTTCATTGCAAAAACTTGACACAATTTGTGGTTTGTATTTTCAGGTTCGACTTTGAAAGTTCAACTGGTGGAAAAGATGAAAACTAGAAAGAACATTACACAATGAGGACTTTAACACTAAATCATTATGTATAAGTCTTGAATAGAGAATTCATGAATAAAGATATTAATAAACAATTTTGTTAAACTAATGGAGTATTAATTAAACTTTATCTTAACAATTTACTTTTAACTGTTATTTACTTAATTTAAATGAGAGTATAAGGGAAATGGGGAAATTTGAGAATACTAGAAATTGAGAATACTAGAAATTGAGAATACTAGAAATTGAGAAATTGAGAAGAGTAAAAAGTGAAAAGAGGACATGAGGAGAACTTTACTCATCACTCCTCTCTTCAACCCCAATCCTCCCATTTCCCTTATACTCACTGGCAGCGACGAAGTACTACCAGCACGGTGGCGAATATGGCCAATCACGACACCGGAATTTAATGAGGTCTGACGATTTATAGCATAAGTTATCTGTAAGGTCACAAACTCGCCAATCGGAGACACTACACCCCCTGGATAATGCACTACATGTAATGGTAATGTTATGGCGGAACTTTGTAGTAATTGGCGAGTTCAAGTTTTACGTCTGGTATACGTTAGTCCATAAGTCGCATCGTGAAGGATACCTATTAAGAGTTGCCGACTTAGCCTCATGATAAGTCCGCCTTTACCCTGTGCACACCTGGCACAAGCAAGACGCATATGTTGGTAAATGGTTGGGCCAAAGTTGGCACAACGTTGGCTCGAGACGCCAAACGGTTGCTATAACACTAACACCAACCATTCACATTCAGTCATGAAAATAACGACTAGCAAATGCTTTCAGTTCAGATTTGTACAGCATTGCCTTGTCCATTTGTATTGCAAAACTCAAGTAGCCTATAAGCATTTACCATGCAGTTTGCATTCATATGACCCGTTATCTGCATGTTCGTGTTGTCCACCGGTTATTCAATAGCCGCATGTGATTAAAGGTCCGCAGAAAATCCAACGATCAATTTCCTAACTTCCGCACTCCATTTGGTCAAAGATAGATGTTGCCAGACTTTACCTTCCAAGTCCCTCGGGTGTAATCCCTCCAATGATAGTGTAATTATCTGATCAGCTTGATTGAAGAAACGACTCCCATGCCAGCAAAAACATGTAGGCCAAGTCGACGGGACGATGGGATGAACGGACGCCGGTGTCATACAATGTCATGCCCCACACCATCCAAGAAACTTCTGAAGGTTTACAAAAAAGGGAGATCTGATATCGGGACATTGGATTCTATGCCGCCAATATTCGTGAAACAAGCGGCCTCAAAATGATAGCTGCAAATGTAGTCCACGCGTGGGTTTGCATTCGGTTAAAAAATCGGCCGGGTTTATTTGGCAAGCATGCTTGCCAAGCAGTTCCCTTTTTCGTCCTTATTAGTATAAGGAAAGTGAAAGGATCTGGATGGAGGAGGAAGATTAGCAGAAAAAGCAGGCTAAAATACACTAAAATATCCCTATTCCAGGTTTTTTCAAAATACTATACCTACCTAAACTTGCAAACTAATAAAATCTCCTCCATCCAGATCCTTTCACTTTCCTTATACTATAAATTTCTCGAAAAATAAATAAATGGAAACCGAACAGTACCTCAGAAACCTATATTTCAATCCTGAAAGTAATGTTGCTTATACAAATATAGCACAAATTTGGAAAAAAATTAAAGAAGATAAAAAACTTATAAAATATAAGCAAGTAAAAGAATTTTTAGATAATTTACCGACTTTTCAACTCCATAAACCGATTCATAAAAAGTTCTTATTCAGAAAAACAATGGTCTCTTACATAGATCAGCAATGGCAAGCGGATTTAGTCGATATGCAAGCTTATGAAAAAAATAATAAAAATTATAAGTATATCTTAACTGTTATAGATTTATTCAGTAGATACGCTTGGGCTCTAGCTTTAAAAAGTAAGAGGGGTGAAGAGGTTAAAGATCTATTCAAAACTATTTTTAAAGAGTCAAAACCTGAGAAAATGCAATTCGATGATGGTAAGGAATTTTACAATAAACATTTAAAAGACCTTTTAGAGAAAAATAACATAGAATGGTTTTCCTCATTTTCGGATAAAAAAGCTGCAGTTGTCGAGCGTTTTAACCGTACTTTAAAAACAAGAATGTGGAAGTATTTTACAGCAAAAGAGACAGATAAATGGTTGGATATATTACCAGATTTAGTGAAAGGTTATAATAATACATTTCACACATCAATCGGAATGAAACCAATAGATGCAAGGAAAGAGGAAAATGAAGGCGCAGTTTGGTTTAACCTTTATGGCGCTCACTTAACACACGATTTCGGTTCGCCAAAATTTAAAATTGGGGATAGTGTAAGAATTTCTAAGTATAAAACTATTTTTGCTAAAGGTTATCTTCCTAATTTTACTGAAGAGGTGTTCAAGATTAAACAGATTATTTTCATGATTACAGCAACATGATTTGCTTGTTGATTTCAGAGCCTTGTTACATCCCTGTCACATCAAATCGGGATCTGGTGTTTAGCAGCAGGAAGACAGGGAACTCTCGCGGCCTTGATCGCCATGATTACGTCAGTCACAGCACGATAATGTCCGTCAGCTGCCGGGACAGCAATCTTGTATTCAAGTCATCAATGGAAAAGACACCTTTGACCACAACATGCCGCCTGGGAAATTGGTCAAATATGAATGTCTTCACGGATCAGTGTCAACAAGGTATGAATTATTGTTGACCTTACCCAGGTAAGGTTGATGATTCTCACACCAACCGTTCACATTCAGTCATGAAAATAATGACTAGCAAATGCTTTCACTTCAAATTTCTACAGCACTGTCTAGTGCATTTTGTGTTGCAAAACTCAAGTAAAATCATTTACTTGTCTTTATTCGTGTGGCCTATTATCTGCTGATTTCTTATCATTTTTTTGCTCTTCTCAACTCTCATCCTAACATACTGAACGAATTGACAAGAGGGTTGATCTTTCTGACTGGTTCCTACAGAATCAGTCAACACCGGCAGCAGACATGAAGGGCAGTGATATATACATGTAGTCATTAAGCGACGCCAGAGATGACGTGATTTGTAATCGTTTCAGATCCCTGCGAAGAGCTCAATAAATTCGAACAAAAAGCATCCGAGATCCAGTATGGAATGATACCCAGGACACTATCTGATGGAAAGAGATATGTTCGCCATGGGACCGATGTTAACTTTACCTGTAAGCGAGGTTATCAGGTGAAGCATGACGTCCACAGTGGGATGGTTGAGTGTCGAACTGGACGATATTATGACCAACTACAAGAACAAAGCCAACTTTGTAAACCAGGTGAGAGAGAGAGAAAGCTGACATGTGATTGAGTTGACATAATGAGGGAGGAGGCTGCACTCTTCAGTCTCTTTATCATTCATCTGGGGATTAGGATTTCGACGGTGGTCGCAAAGAGAAATGAGCGGGAGAAGAGAACTCGGTTTTGATCGAAATCTCCTCCCTCAAAGTTAGCAACTCTCGCGGCCTTGATCGCCGTGATTACGTCAGTCACAGCACGATAGTGTCCGTTAGCTGCCGGGACAGCAATCTTGTATTCAAGTCATCAATGGAAAAGACACCTTTGACCACAACATGCCGCCTGGGAAATAGCACACTGCCCGGTTTCTATTTTTACCAGCGAAGGTCGGACAAATATTAGATAACAAGTAGACTTTACTGAGTGACCACATTGTCGATGGTGAGACAGGACAAAAGCAGGGTCGGACAAACACAATGAAATTGACACGTCCGACGTCACTCGGGCGGTTCGCTATTGGTCAAATATGAATGTCTTCACGGATCAGTGTCAACAAGGTATGAATTATTGTTGACCTTATCCACGTAGGCTGATGATTCTCACACCAACCGTTCACATTCAGTCATGAAAATAATGACTAGCAAATGCTTTCACTTCAAATTTCTACAGCACTGTCTAGTGCATTTTGTGTTGCAAAACTCAAGTAAAATCATTTACTTGTCTTTATTCGTGTGGCCTAATATCTGCTGATTTCTTATCATTTTTTTTGCTCTTCTCAATTCTCATCCTAACATACTGAACAAATTGACAAGAGGGTTGATCTTTCTGATATGAGGCGCCATGTGGGAATTTAATTGTTTACCAATTTGAAATAATATCATTGTTTCAAACCATAAGTGTACGTATTTTGACTTATTTCATCCAATAAAAGTATAACAAAACCATGGAATTATTTTTCAAACCATGAATTAGACTAAACATATGGTTTCATTCAATGAAACTTAGACAAATTCATGGTTTTGAAAATATACCTTGCTTTCAAACCATAACAAAATCATTTCAAACCATGAAGTTCATGCAAATTCATGGTTTACAAATCACGAAAAATCGGCAAATATCTTGGTTTTCAAACCATGAATATCAACACCTTCATTGATTGTAAACAATGAACATTGCAAAAATCATGGTTTGCAAACCATGATAATCCACAAAAGCATGGTTTTCGATCCCATGATTACACTCAGCAAAACTCATGGTGTACAAACCATGGAAATAGTCAAATCCATGGTATGCGTATAATTGTATGCGCAGTGGAACAATGGACTGATCCTCTGCCCGCTGTCTACTGGTCGAGTGCAGCGGAACGGAACGAAACGAGGGCAGACACCAGTGCACAGTTCCACTGCGCATACAATTATACGCATACCATGGATGTGGCGATTTCCATGGTTTGCAAACCATGTGTTTTGCACTAATCATGGTTTCCCAAACCATGCTTTTGCGGTTACTACGGTTTGCAAATCATGATTTTTGCAATTTGCAATGTTTACAATCCATGATGCGTTCACATATTACGATTTGAAAACAAGTAATTTTGCCGATTTTATGGTTTTCTATATCATTCTCATGGTTTGCAAACCATGAAATTGCATGAACTTCATGGTTTGAAAGTACCGGTAAGTTATGTTTTCAAAACCATGAATTTGTGAAAGTTTCATGGGAATGAAACCATGTTTAATATAAATTCTGGTTTGAATAATAATTTCATGGTTTTATTTATAACTTTATTGGATGAAATAAGTCAAAATACGTACATGTATGGTTTGAAACAATGACATTATTTCCAAATAATTTTGGAAACAAGTAAATTCCCACATGGCGCCTCATATTCTGACTGGTTCCTACAGAATCAGTCAACACCGGCAGCAGACATGAAGGGCAGTGATATATATGTTATGCGCCATCAATGGATGTGCGCCATCGAGCGATAGCGCTGCGCTTTCTACGGATCAGTAATTAGCGCAAGCATCGATAGATAGTGCAAGCATCGACCGATGGCGCTGTGCTGACGATGGATCCGAATAGGCCTAATGCATTTTGGCATTAGGCCGATGTGTGATGAATGAAATTAAGAATCTGCAGGTAAGTATAGGCCTCCGTCCTTGTGCAATCTTTTGGGAAGAGGACGGGGCGATGTGGACTGGCGTCGCCCATGTCAATTGTTTCTTGGCACCCCGCCAACATTCCCATGGAAAGCCAATTCATCCAAAAAATCATTGCAGGAACTTTGCAGTGTTCTCCACTGCCATTGGTGATGACTCGGCGGGTTCGAGCGCTGAAAGCGCGAGAAAAAG
>NMRB01000736.1:200985-219587 GCA_002633025.1 Notospermus geniculatus
GCAGCAGCAGCAGCAGCAGATAGGCCTACTACAGTGAGTAGCCTAGGTAGGCTAGGCCTATAGTAGCATGCCTAGGGGTAGGGCCTAGCCTAGTTCTGATAGGCCTGCCGGTACGGTCATGACGGTAGGCATGGGCCATGGTAGGAGGACTAGGCCCTCGGCTAGAGCCTCGTAGCCTAGAGGCCTACTAGGCATGCTAGGCCTAGGTAGGCCTAGGCACTAGGCCTAGCCAGCTAGCCTAGTCATGCATACATGCTAGTACTAGGGGCCTAGTAGGCCTATTAGCTATAGTATAGGCTAGGCCTAGGTAGGCCTAGGCCTACTCTTCATGACATTCCAGTTCCGATTGGCGCGAGGTTTACCGGTATCAACGATAGCTCCGCAACGGCTGGGCCGATTTTGATGAAACATAGGCCTAGGCTACGTCAATCGACTTGTCTTTCTAGGCGGTAGGCCTACAGCCATCATCACTGTCATTTTCCCGAAAAACGTGACAGAAAAAAGTTCTTTCACAAATCACAGTTCGTGTTTACGGCCGAAATGGCGGCCATTTTGAAATGACGCAATGCATCGCGCACGTGTAAACTGCACTGAACATCATAGCGAAATGAAATGGGTTTTGAGAAAGGGATCCGTTATGCAGGCCTTGCGCGAAAAAAGAAGATAGCAGAAAGATACCGGCAAGAAAGACAAGTTAATTGATGTGTGGTATGTTGAATTTGACCCAGCCGTTGCAGAGATATCGGCTGAAAACCTCGCGCCACTGGGATTTGGAATGTCCCGAATGAACTGTAAAAAAATGTATGCCTAACATGCATGTGTAAGGCGCGCTAGGGCTCTATAGGCCTAGGCCTATAGCCCCATACGGTTACCGCATAGGCCTAGAGGGGGAATGGGGATGATCAATGCTCCACTTGGCCTAGGCCTTTGTTGTTGCAAGTCCTCTTTCATTAAAGTTTACCTACTCCTAGGTAGCCTGTGCTAGGGCCTAGGCTAGGTCAAGCTAGCAATTATTGAATCCCCTTGAGTCTTAAAAGCCTTCTTTTCCATTTCAGGATGATGATGATGGAGTTGACGTCCAAGGTGATGAGTGGCCTGATGATGATCATGATGTCGTTGATGATGCTAATAATGGGGTACGTAGGAAGGAAATGTACCGCACTTTGGTTTCGGTACCAATATTCAGCCTGTGTAAATACCACCTTGTAAATACCCGCCAATGTAGTATTTTAGGCTTACAAAACCACCTTTCCTTGGTGCTAAAAAGTGAACCTACCTTTGCCGGTGTCTGGTCTGGGTCCACCGATATATGCACATGAAGCATGGTTTCAACGCCATGGAAACCTTTAATCCTAGCTTGCCAGTAGGTGACATCACTATGTATCGCCTGATCAGGAGCTTCCCTTGGGCTTACCTTGCCTTCAGGGTGTTAGTCAAAATGCCATCAAGTTAGACCATTGACCCACCAGTCTTTTCGCCAAAACTCCTGACATTGGCAAATTTATAGCTTTCTGACCCTGTTTTCAATTCCAGATACAAAGAGGTAGAGGACGACCAGTGTCGCGACACCACAAGGTTGATGTGCAACACCTAAAGAACCTACTGACCTTGAGATTCCCAATTACTGAAATATCAAGGACCTTCAATGTTTGCTCCAAAACTATTTACAAAGTAATGAGGGAAAACGGCCTCTCTAGTCCGGCCCAAGAATACAGCAATATTACAGATGTTGAATTGGATGCTGCCCTACAGGATATCAAAAGAAACTTCCCAAACGCGGGCGAGGTAATGATGCAGGCCCACCTACGCACCCGGAACATCATCATACAAAGAGGTCGTTTGAGGATGTCCGTCCAGCGAGTTGACCCAGAGAGTACTGCTGCCAGGAAAAAAGCTGCGATCAAACGTAGGGTTTATTCAGTGCCTTGCCCGAACTATTTGTGGCACCTGGATGGCAACCACAAACCGGTACGTTGGAGGTTGGTTGTTCATGCAGCAATTGACGGTTTCAGCCGCCTTGTTCCATTTCTTGAGTGTAGTGATAACAACAAGGCAGAGACAGTAGGACGTCTTTTTGACAATGCTGTGCTCCAATACGGGTTGCCAATTCGTATGCGGACAGACTATGGTGGCGAAAATGTTATTGCATGGCGTCGAATGTACGAATCAAGGGGGCAAGAGAGCAAACCTGTGATTGTGGGCAGTAGTGTCCACAATGAACGAGTAGAAAGATTCAATGGGGAACTTAACAAAACCTTGAAACATATCAAGGACACATTCATTAGCCTGGAGCATGAAGGGTACTTGGACCACACCAATGACACTGACTTATTTTGTCTACATTATGTCTTCATTCCAAGGATAAATGACATACTTTCGAACTTCCGCAATGCTCATAACAACCACGCCATCTCCACTGAGGGAAACAGAACGCCAATTCAGTTGTTCTATGCCAACCAACACTTGACAATCCTACATGAAACACAAGGATACAGACCAGATGACCCATATCATGGAATAACACCGGAGCAATTACAGCTGCACCAACAGCCTCTTGTGGCAGTGCCTGTCACACGGTGTCCTCTACGTCCGGATGATTTGCAACGACTAGCAACTGAAATCGATCCTCTGGATAATGCCATTGATGACAAAGAGAAATATACTCAAGTGGTTGAATTTGTTGGACAGTGTTTAATGGGAGATGACTGAAACTTTGGGAAAATAATAAAATACAATCAAGAATAAACTGACATGAACGATTACAAAGAAACAACTTGGTGTAGACAACACCAGGAAAGATAGCAGTTCATTATGTTTTTTTTTTGTTTTCCACTGATGCCGAAATATCTGGATGGCAATTCAATGTTTTCATTTTTTATCGCACCTTCATTCAGCCAAGACATAAAAAAACATGACCCCGTAGAATATCAACCTCGTTCCAGGTGTTTACAGACTTTTTACCTCACTCCTCCAAACCCTGGAGTTTAGCCTGAAATCTAACTTGTCAGACCAGGATTCCTGGTCTGAATTGAACATTGCCTCCATGGATTGTTGGGGCAACCCTGTCCCCATGCTTGAGCCAAGTCAGTACCTGAGGACAAGGCCCGGGACAAGGTTGGTATAATATGGATACCTGTTATTTTCACTTCTCTCTTTGAAAATAAAACATTTGAAAATGAAACATTTTGTTTCTCTTTCTAACAGACGAAAACACAATGTGACATACATGTATCATATACATGTAAATGTATTTAACGATTCCGAAAACTTTTGAGCTATCCCCATGTAAATGTATTCAACAATTCCGAAAACTTTTGTGCTATCCACACTGGGAAACTAAAGTTGGTGTTGACAGGGGATTGACAATGAATTAATACATTGAAAATACTCCTTTTGACATCGATTTTGAAGTCGGCCACTGTCCACATTGGAAAATGCTTTAACAAAACAAACAGAATACATCATGTGTATACACTAAGTGTATACACACTTCTTTTATAACTTCTTTAACAGCGAGATTCTGGGAGCAGTTTAGAGGACGTCAAAAGTGGAGGTGGATTCATCTGTCCACGAAGTTCAGCTTTAAGCCAAAACAACAGTGCTATTATGCACAACCGAAATCTGGTGCCCCCAAGATGGCTAGGACCATTCTTTCTTTGAACTCCTCCTGTTTGGTGTACTTCCTGGACAGTTTAAGGTCAACAGAGCAAGTTGAAACAGCTGGTAGACGCTCCTCATCAACGAACGTTACTATGGGTTGGATTCCGAGTCCTCCTGGTGGAATGGATCTACAACACAAGTGAATTGCAGGAAGTCTTCCAAGCTGCAAGCCAACTCTGGAAGAGAACAAGACAGGTGAAGATCAGGGGTATAATGGAGGTTCTTTAACTGCTGTTTGGCTTCCAGACCCCCCCCCCCATAAAACACCTAAAATTTTGGATTTGTTCCTTAAAAACACTATAGTAGTATTTTTAGTAATTTTTTCAGCAAAATCTGAGGGGTACTGGTGTACACCTCTAGGTGACTTGGCATCGAATGACCCAATAGTATTAGTCTTATGTGTACATTTAATCTGTAATTTATGCCACTCTCTAACCACTCTCTAACCAGATACCAATCAAAAAAGAAATAATAAAACGAATTAAAGCCCTGCTATATTAAATTTTACGATATTTTCAAAATATTAGGAAAGTGCACAAAGAGGTCTCATAGCTTGTGAAGGTCCCAAAAATGTTTGCCTGATACCTACTTCAGAGAATCAATGGGCCATATGCATAAAAACAAAGCATTTACTTCTAGCAAAAGCAAAAAGTAAAAGCAGTTGCTTGAAGCCAAAAGTAAAAGAAAAAGCAATTACTTGGTTTCATATGCATAATCGTTTACTTCTACTTCAAAGCAAATGCTTATACTTGACAAGCATTTGCTTGTTTACCAAAGGTTCTACAGTTGGAGCAATTGCTCAGGATTATGCATATAAATTCTAGCATTTGCTAGAAAGGAACAAGCAAATAGAAATTGCTTTTTCTAATAGCACTTGCTTTTTAGCAGAAGCATTTACTTTGGATTTTATGCACACGGATGGAAGTAATTGCTTCAATTTTCAAGTAAAAAGCATTTGCTTTTCTTTATGCATATGGACCATGGTCTCGTTTTCTGCACACATTGAAACAAAATTGGGGAGAGCTCTGATGTATTCAGATTGTAGTACATTTTACACTACAATGACATCGTGCACCGATGTCTAGAATCGCAGCGATGATTCGTGTTTTTCAAATTGAATACAGAGGAGCTTTAAACCTGCTCCAGTGCGAGTGTACTTACCGCCAGCTGCACAGTCGGCCAAGAAGAACATGAAGGACATGTAGATCTCTTCTTCCTTTGGCCTTAGATTCCCACCAGCCTCACTGAATTCGAACTTGAAGAGATTCAATATGTCATTGGCTGTCAGCTCTTTTTTCGTCTGTTCACAAAATATGAGCCGTGCTGTTCCTATAATGCAATGCAGTGAACTGAAATATGAACAGGACAGGACAGGACAAGGAAACGGAGCTTCCATGCATCGGGGCATGAAAAGACTTTTTGAACCACTGCCAGTGTCTCTCAGATCTGAGTGTCTCTCAGATCTTGGAGGAATTATACAGTATAATTCCTCCAAGCTCAGATCTTGTAAATGACTTTAGGTACTGAAGCTGCCTCTAGTAACTGCTATGTGGTACTTTGCTGTCCAAAATGTAACCTTCATTTTGGAATGCCTGGGAATGTCATCGTCATGATTTCGGAAAAATGACTTTTGTAGGACTCCACTCTTAGTCTTAGAGTGAATAAAGACTTGGAAAAAGTACACATTTGTAAATAAAATATTTAATTATAGTTACGGTATACGCACCAGGATACTCCTCTACAAGCCTCTGAACATCAAGTTTGTTCAACCCATCAATGAACTGTACCAACTGAGCTCGGTTGTTCACTATTGCATAGTGCAGGCAAGCAGTCTGTATGAATGAATCTCTTGTGGATGGCGAAATAACTTTTGTGAATTTAATTTCTTCTGCAATGTCCATGAGGTCAGCATTTGGGCCAGGAGCTGAACACCGCTCCAACTGTAAATGAGTTGTTTGAAAGAAAAATGAGCAATACTGGTGATGTATTCAAGATGTACTAAAGAGAAAGTATTATGGCTGAAAAAGGGCATATTTAGTGTCACTGTCTGTCGCACAGGTCACAGCTTAGTCCAATGGTAGCCAAACTTGTTGCTGTGGTCATTATCGACCAATCTGACATGGCCGGTCAACATTGGGCTAATCCTCTAACATTTTGTATCGACGGCCATTTTCCCGTTGTAACACTTTCCCTTTAAAGAGCATGAAGATTCACAAACTCTAGAGCTTTTAAATCATGCTAGACTTTGAAGAGATTGACTTGGCTTCAGATCACTGTCGTTTAGTGACGCATATAAAAAGATAATTACCTCTTTTAGGTGCTGTTGAACTTTGACATCTGGTACATCATCTATTTTGGGATGTGGTGGGACTTTCCTTATAAAATCGAGAGTTGACTGGCTGAAGATCTGAGGTAGAGGTCCACCATGGCACAACATCATGGCAACTGCCAAACCAGCAAAGTAATAATACCTTTCTTGCAACTTGGACGTGCTGTTTGACAGGGTCATCTTCCCAGAGCTACCAACGAAGACTCCTGAGGAGAGTAATTCATGCCATAGTAATAGCAAGAATTCACGTCTTGGCCCGCCCTGGTCAATGCCACTTTCACCAGCAAACTTGACAACCAATCTCTTGCCTGGGGAGAAATCCCGTCTTTTCATCCAGTTTATGGTATCATCAAACAGGTGACGTCTACGAATGACAATGCGCTGTATGTCATCAGCTGATACAACTTTTCGGATGTGTAACTGAAGTAGTTCGTCTACACTGAAAAGAGTTAACAGGAAATCGTGTGTATGTGTAGGCACGCCTATGGACCATACTCATCATGAAATGTGCCAACCACGCCCGAAAATGTGCTTGAATACCTTCTAGCGCAAATATCTGACGCCATCTGCCAAAAGTATGTGCAAGAAGTCGCAGGTGATCATCACTGGTCATCAGTTTACTTTAAAACCCAATGGGTGGAATTCACCAAGGCATTTTATCGTGCGTGCAATTAAAGACCGATTATCTTATAAACGGTGGATAAACTGCCGTTGTCCGCGGTCGGATAAACTACCGTTTAAATTGCGATTCAGAACACTCGATCATCGCTGTTTTATCTGCACGCGGACAAACTGGTGTAATCGCTCAATAAACGCCTGTTACAAATCATTATTATGTCATCCGCGCAATGAAATCACGTCACTCGCATTATAGGCGTAGGCTATAAATACAAGCCGATGGTGAAGTGGTCGCACTGCCAGCATGGGGAAAACGAAGAGGGCTGAAAATTTCACTGCGGAGCAGAAGGTGGGCCTCATTGAGGCAATAAGATTGCGGGAAAAAGTAGTGGAAAGCAAGCGGGCGGACGCTACCATGACCAAGAAGAAATAACAGGCATGGGTCGAAATCTCAAGCGAAATGGCTGCGAATTTCCCAGAGAGGCCGAAGTCTGATCCCAAAGATCTACGAGCATTGTGGCGTAGATTGTTCAAAAATATGGCCCCTGTGTAGGCTTTACACCGCACATCACCCTTCGAGAAATAGACCAGTCGGCGGCGTATCTTGGCGCGATGCCAACTTTACCGGTCGACCAATCATATTGCACTTTATATAAGAAAATTCAGTGAGAATTGCGTTCCGTGCCAGACCCTCGGTCTGGCCAACCTCGTCCCCAGGGGTATAGTTCGCTCAGACAACCTCGGACCACTCGCTCACTAACCCCTGGAATCAGCTTCGGTTGTTAATCCAGGAATCTTGGACTAAGTATAGGTGGCAGCACTAGTCAAAATAATCAATTTGAAATACTAACTTGTGCTTTTTAAAATTCCTTTTACAAAAAATCATCAAACCTGGATATAGATAACCTTCTGGTTTGATCCAAAATATTTTGAAAATTTCTTTGGGTATATTCTTGGATATATTTGACGGTTTCCCGTCAACCAATCACGTGCGTTAAATCCAAAGCTGATGCCAGGGGTTAGTGACGCGACCGCCATATTGTCAGAAAGCGAACGACCCCTGGGAACGAGGTTGNNNNCGATTCTGATTGGGCTCTTCTTCTCGAGGCGGCAGATACGCCGTGGACCGCGGTCAATTTCTCGAAGGGTGATGTGCGATGTAACGCAGTGGAGAGATCGGCCTTCTATTATCGAAGATGCACATGATGATGATGATGATGATACAATAGTTGCAAATTGGAGAACTTTTGCCAAGTTACTAACCTGATTTCTGGGGCAGCTTCGCAGCTTGATTGAGTTTCCTCCGAATCTGACATGTCATCATCCGGCACTATGATCACTTCGTCTTCATGAACTGGCAGTTCCAAGAAACCTCTGTTAAACATATTGAAGAAGTGCAGCATAAGCAATTCCAATAGTAATTTCAGCTTCGTGGACTTAATGTATTTCATCACCAGACAGTTGCCAAGAGAGGAATACAGTTACAACATGTACATGTTATCAAAATGTTTCTGTACCTGTAACTTGCACTGAATCCTATCCCACTCCTCTGAGGAACGTCAGGTGGACTAGCACGCACACTGACAGTCGGTGTTGTTCGTCGTTCAATTTCTTCATCCTGAAAACAAGATTTTTTTGGATGAAAATTACCCCATGGTATGATATGTGATGATGGCCATATTGGATTTCACCTGGTCAGTGTCATTCTACGAGTACATAGGAAATGACAATTGTCATCCACCTGTCCTGGACAGACCCTCACAAATGATTTGACTAACTGCACTTGTCAGATGGAAAATTAATATCGACATTCTTACCCTTCTTTGACATTGCAAAAATTATGAAATAGAAATACGGGTTTCTAAGGTGAAAGACATTGCCTCCTACTAGAATCGAACCCACGGACCCTCGCATAAGGCATCAATCGAAATCCCCATTCAAAAAAGATGGTTCAATGGCCCATGTTTTAAACGAGGCGTCCATCAGTACCCTGCAGTACCCTTTGACATTGCAAAGTGATAAAGCCCGCCGCACACGAGAAAAATTAGCTGAGCAAATTCGAGGATTTTGACTCAGTCAAAAACCTCTCGTGTGCGGCGGAGGATTTTGGACGGTATACTTCCACGGTGACGTGCCGTCACGTCACGGCAACGTGCAACCTCCTCACAGCGCCACCTATCTCCATTCTTCAGATTAGTATTGACGACCGGAAGTAGTCAATCTGGACATGCGCAGGAGGTTGGGCAACGTGCCATGAAATGCCGTCATGTGATTTTTATGCATGCTCTGTAGCAAAATGACGCGAGTCAGTTCCCGCCGCACACGGTGAGATTTTTTCCTCGCCAGCCAAAAAATATCAAACACGTTGAATATTTTGTGCGCCCAGCGGCCGCTGAGGCAAAAAAACTCGCAAGAAACTCGCCGCACACGAGAGGTTTTTGAGTCAAATGCCTCGAATGACTGACATTTTCAATGATTTTGCTCAGCTAATTCCTCTCGTGTGCGGCGGGCTTAAGACTTTGAAAGCCTGTTTGGAATGAGACATTAGGCAGGTACCTCTCACAGATTTTGACATAGGCTTCCGGTAGCCCTACACTAAAATTGGTTATATACCGGTACCTGGACCACTGAACGTAATTCTGGTAACTGAAAATCATCATCGTCATCATCATCATCATCGTTCTCTACTTCCTCACCAGATCCCTAAAAACAAAAGAAGCAACATTGGCCTAATTTGAATATATTTTGAAAAACGTTACGATATACCATTACCAACCATCTTCACCAAAAATAGTCCTCTCTTAGGCTATTATAAAACCATGAAAATTACAGCACATGACACTTCTAATGGGTACATCCTACATGTCGTACTCATACAACTTACTGAGCTCTTTTTCTTTGGCAGTGGGGTTAAGGCTTTAATGTACAGCCCACCTTGGCCAGCCACCGAAAGCACTTCGCTTCCGTTCCATATAAAATTTGCCGACACATTCGGCTTCCCCAGTTTTTTAGTACCAGGTAGGATACTGAAATAAAAAAAAACACATACTCACGTAACCGAGGTACATACAGTAAACTCGAGTTTAAACCACCGGCTCAATGGGCCATATTCATAAACGGTGATCATCGCGCGATTAGCCTAGACGCGGGTAACTTTTGTACGCTGGTTAAAACAGGTTTGTACGCGTGTGGATAAACACCCTTGATGATCGCAATTCACAACAAGAGATGATCAGCCGTTTATCTGTCCGCATCTAACTTCCCGCTTAAGCATGGCGCACACGAGCGATTTTTTGAGCGATTTTCTAGGCGACTAGCCTTGCGACTACAGGAGCGACTGAACATATTTTTAGTTTTTTTACTCGTTTGCGACAAATGCTTCACTGGGAGATCAGTGATGTCGCGGATGACATCACTGATCGACCGCAAAGGTAATTAATTATCGCATGCGACCTAGTAGTGGCATCGGTAGTCGCCCCTATTTAATACCTGAGTCACAAATGCAATAGCCGCCGGAGGATATCTTGACATCGGCGGTTTTTTGCGACGTTGCGGTCTGGGACGGATTTTCCCATTTGCTCTGTGCCTTTGACCCGATGTTAAAAACACAACATTTTCAGCAAAAAAGTGAGGGGGCTATAGCCCCCCCAGCCCCCCCTGCTCCGACACCCCTGTAATTGAAATATGTGGCCCTCCACCACAAAACCATTCGGAAGTCACACGGAAAATGAACCAAAACGTACTGAGATGACACCAGGAAACAAGGAAAGAAAAGGAATCACTCAGACTTCACAATAGACAGACAATTCTGAAATTGACAGACATTTCAGTCCCAACTTGCCAACTTCGGAGCGGCTTCCGTCTGGTTTTGTGCTGGAGGGTCACATATGTTTGTCATTTTCGTAAAATTTAATAAATGCAGCAGCCACCAAATTCAGGCTTTTTAATCAGTCACAACTACTAGGTGACATAAAGCTCTCGGGCGTCAGCGAGTAACTAGTTGCTAACTACAAACATCCAGATCCTGAAAATCGGACGTGTTCAACTTCAGCGACTAGTTGACAACTGTATCTGCTTATCATAGTCGACATAAGCGCGCCCACAATAGCGAGGAACCGGTATACTGAGAGGACAGCCAATGAAAGTCGCTTTACATTCCACGTGACCTAACGTGATCACGTGACCTAATCACCACGTTACTTAAAATCAAAAGAAATCTGTGTCGACATAAGCATTCAAAAGACGGCGATAAACTAGTTCCAGGTAGTTGCGACGGATCGGTGTTTTCAATCTCGTTCCCAGATCTACCTCATCCGAGGATATCTCTGGCAAGGGCTACGACGGACCTGACCAAAATTTCTGGTCAACTGCTGGCAGCGTGCCAAAATGTTTGTTTCACACAATATTTCGTTCTTCGATTACTGAAAAACATCATATATGCCTAAAAAGGCCATTTAATACTCCCAAAACACGAAGTTGTTTGGGTATTAGAGCAATTTCAAACGAATAGTTAGCATGGTTTGTTGCGAACATCATGCCGCGGCCTCGGCGTGTCACTGCATAGAAACATTTTATACCAAACCAACCTCGTCTTCAGGTTTAGTCTCCACATATCGCCGCTAGGTTACGCCACTAGTCGTCGGATCTATTCTCGTATTTGCTGCATCGCCAAAGTACCAAGAAAATATTTCATGAAAAAACCTGTGTGTTCATGTCCATTTCTTGTGTCAATTTCTCATGTTCTGCATTCCTGACGTCTGTTAACATTTGTGTAAAGAATCAGCGAATCTTTTCTTCGGTAAAAAAATACAAAAAATAGGCAAAATAGGCTAGGCCTAGGCCTACATATAGGCCTACCTACATGTACATGATCATGATGGGTGACGTCATGACGTAGGTAGGCCTACCGGTAGCCTACCGTAGTCGTAGCAGACGTAGGCCTGACATGTCAGTTGTTTTGAGTTCATGAGTTGAGTTGGGTGGGGGGAGGGCAATTCATGATTGACCATGTTGACAAGGTCAAGGTTGACGGTCGTTTCGTTACACGGCCTTTTCGTTAGCTACAGCTTGGAGGAATTATACTGACAGGTTAACTGTCAGTTCGTTACATTGTTTGGTCATTTCGTTACACCTGCCTGGTTACACAGGTTTGGTCGTTTCGTTACACGCTTTCGCTAGGGTACCGAATTTATGTTATTGGGAACGAGTTTAGAATCCCCGATCAGTGCCCAAAAAAAGGTCATCGATTGACGGAGTAAGCCGCATTGTACAATAGGATTTCCATTGTGTGCCATGGGCATGGAGTAACGTCACTTCCAATCGGGGATTCTAAACTTTACCGGTAGCCGTTTATTGTGGCGATTATTGCGTTCTCACAAAACTTTTCTTATTACGGTGTAACAGTAAAGAATGTCCCCCTGTAGTGTAAAACGTGTCCGCTTCTATTGTTCAATGACGGATTAAGGTGCATGGCTCACATCTTCTAGAACAGCGATTAGTTCTCTAGTTAGATAGCGTTGGGAGGAGAGAAAGTCTGGCCGCATCCAGGGACGCTCGAATCATCAGTCGAGGTGTTTCGATAATTGACCAGTGGCGGGTGGATGTAACAGCCGTTTTTACGGTTTATGTGTAGTCTACTGTACATTTCCATTGAACACACCCCCACCGCCACGGGGCCACCTTTGCGTGTCCTCATATAGGAAATTTGACACTTCAGAGGCCTTATTAGAGGAATCTGCACCCTGAACCACAGTGTTTGATGGTTCGTACGTTTCACAGCTATTTCGTGTGGGTTGAAACGTTAAAAGTTTTGAGAAAAATATTAGATCACCAAGCAAAATTCGTGTTTTTAATAATGCGTCCGTGAGATGGCATAATACTCACCGATCTGACAAATACCGTATTTTCGCGACTATAGGGCGCACCTGACTATAAGGCGCACCCCCTAATTTCACCCTAAACCCTTGATGAAATCCATACATAAGACGCACTGCCCTATAAGACGCACCTCCCTATAAGACGCAGTCATCAGGTGAACCACAGCAATGTTATGCATCAAACTGACCTGGTTGTATGATTAATTAGCTTGTTGTGACAAGCTAATTAGCTTGTTGTGACACTTCCTGATCAAATTTTCGGACTCTATCTGCAGATAAGGCGCACCACCCTATAAGGCGCACCCCCAATTTTAGACCCTTCTTCATGAAAAAAGCTGCGCCTTATAGTCAAAAAATTGGCAATAATCACACCAGAAACACAGAAACTGATGACGTATACCCAGATTATAGAGTACTCTTCCAGGCAACGTCAAAGAGTTCACCTGAATGCAAATCGAGTTCTATTAACAGCTTCTAAGAATGGAGCGGTAGACTGCAGTAAAGTATATGTCAATTGTATTTTTGGCAATGCGGCCCAATCAGAGCGGGGAGAATTGTCACGTGGATTGGAGAGCACAAATTGAATAGATCCTTTGTGTTCTAGAAGACGTGCGCTATACAATGTAGAAACCAATCACCAGAGATTAGAATGTAACAATAAGAATCTTTTGTTCCTGGGACAGTTTTTCCTTATTGGGACATTCTTTCTTTTCATACCGGCCTTAAGCGACCAAACCCGTGTAAAGCCCCCTTCACACCAGCATCCTGACCAAGCCCCGATCTATTTCTGACCAAAATTGGCCCCAGAGCGTGGTGGTCGGAAAGAATCGTGGAACTTTTTCCACTGATCGTGGGTTTATATACGTTCAATCCCCGATGCAGGGCCGTTGTATCCTCGCTTTATATGATCAAGGCCGGATCTTTTCAAGGCGCTTTTACGCTGTGATATGCGATCAAACGCCGATGCCTACGCTTAAAACACACTCTAACCTCGCTCTGTCCCCGATCGCGCCGCTCAAGATAAGACGCTTTTCCGCTTTGCACGCTCAACGCACGTGCTTATCCGAACCGATCATCTGGGCAAGCGTATCTACAGCGGAGGTACGTCTTGGGTAGAGCGTGAAAAAAAATGAGCCCGCTGCACATAAGATCAACATAGGATCAACCCAGGACTATCCCGACCGGCACAGGACAAATATACGCTGAACCTGCGACCTCCCCGCTCCATCCCAGTTCAACTCGCGCTCTTGATCCATCCCCGATCATCCCCGCTATTTTTCGGAGGGTTTAAAATTCTTTCCCGCTCTCTCCCGCTCTCCATGATCTACCTGATCAACCCAGGACCTATATTTGACCAAGATACGCTGTGTCAGACCAAGGCCCGATCCGCCCCGATCCACCCCGACCTTCCCCGACCTGGCCAATTTTCGGGAGCGGGGATGATCGGGCCTTTGTCGGGACGTTGGTGTGAAGGGGGCTTAACGAAACGACCAAACACACATATAACAAAATGACGAAACTCATGTAACGAAATGACCAAACAATGCAGCGAACTGACTGTAACGAAAACGCCGAGTAACGAAACGACCTGATACCAATTAACAATAGGCCCCTTTCCGCTTTCGAAAGTCGGCCATTTCGGTGCCAAGGGTTCGCAGGCATCAGCATCAGGAGGAGGACTAGGGTTCCTAGTAGCCTAGGCCTGGGGGGGCTGTGTTATGCACTGGTAATGTAGGCATGTCAAGTTGTACACCACATCGATTTAAGGGGCATAATACATGTAATACGCTGACACAAAATTTTATTTCAGAGTTGCCCGTCTGATGTGACATTGTCCTTGAACCATAATGTCTGGTTGCCTTGACAACGCCCAACTTCCTGATTGTGAGTGCATCCAAGTGGGTGAAAAGAGAAATGCAATTGCTGCTATTGTAGCTGGGACTATGGTGAATATAAAGTTCAAGAATTCTAACTGTCTTGCAGGTGTCAAAACCTTGAGTCGTGAGATAAAGTTGATACTGTAAACCGTGAAATTTTCGCGTGCGTTTTATTTTCGCGCTCGAGGGTCAAAACGTGAACATAAATCGCGCGAAAATCATTGGTTCTTTAGGTTTTATGAAGCTGAAGGGTTCCAATCGCGAAAAATTATTCTTCGCGAATTCGTAGATCCCAAAAATCGCGAACATTTAGCGCCGCGAAAATTTCACAGTTTACAGTACATGGATGTCAATCATGTCCACACTCCTTGACATCTCTTAGTCTTATGCTGCATTCACACCTATTGCGCATCGAAATCGGTTTCCGTAACTCGCAATACGGAAATCGATTTGGTTGCGCCCATCCTCGCACCCAGGGTCTTCGCAACCGGCTCCCCAACTCGCGCTTGGTTCCGAGGGTACGACCGTAATGGCCTGAGATTCTCAGGATGGGTTGTGCTGGGTCAGGTCACACTACAACTACCGGTAAACCGATTTCGATGCGAAACAAAACGTGACACTCAACCCACAATAAAGTGTTTCGCGATAACTATTTCGATTTGGCTAACGCGCATCGAAACCGATATACATGTAGGTACCGGTTTCATTAAATCGGTGTAAAAGTGATCTATTTCGATTTGAGTGTGACGCGTTGTATCGGAATAAGCCTTTATTCTGAATTCGATTCGATATAAAACCCTAGTGTGAACACGGCATTAGAATTCCAGATACACAGGCCTAGTGTCATTTCAAGTTGTGCTAACATGGGAGTTGACATCCACATTTCTGTCTCAAGAAAACCACTAAAATTTTTTTGTGCTTATTTTGCAGTTCTTTGTTGGATGGTGGATTGATATTGATGCTGCAGCAGCATACCCAGATCAAACCGACTTTCACCATGCATGTCAGACATGTGGAGTTGTAGGCACTGTGGCCTTATTTTTGTAAGTGATGGTTGTTATTGTGATGATGGTATGAAAGTAGTTAAGTTGTGGTCAGTGTTGAGATATCTGTCGTGGAAACTGACCAGCTCCCTGAATTGAACTTCTGAAAGTTTTTGCCGGAATATGTATGACACATTGTCATGATTGTCATCTTCTCACTTCCAGAATTAACTCAGTATCAAATGGCCAAGTCCGTGGTGATGCATACACAACAGGATGCTTAGGACAGACTGGTAGGTGGAGCGCGGTGGCGTCATGGTTAGGGCTGTGGACTTGTGATCGGAAGGTCGCGGGTTCGATCCCCGGCCGTGCCACTCTGTAACTCTCAACTGGCCTGAAATGTCCATCGTGTGCGCTATATTGTGGCTGCCCTTTGGTTTCTACAGAATGGTTTCTGAATCGTAGGCTGGGGTAATAATGTGTGAAGCGCTTAGAGAGCGTAATACGCTATGAAGCACTATATAAGAACTCACCATTATTAGGTGAACATGACATGTAACAACCTTTGAAATGCTCACTTTGTCAACTAAGGTTAAAGACCATTTTAATCCTTGACATAAATTTACATTCCAGGTGCCAGAGTGTGGTTGTTCATTGGCTTTCTCCTGGGGTTTGGATCACTGATTGCTGCCTCTTGGATCCTGTTTGGACTCTATGTTGTCCCAAGTAAGTGTCCTCTCTCAGGGTTCTGCCGATGCTGGTCGGCGCCGGACGGCCCCGTCCAGGACGCAGAAATGCCGACCGGCACTCAGCCTAAAATGAGTATTTTCCGACCAGCACGATTTTAAAAAAAATGTTGAATAAAAATGTGTAGAACTTCAATAAAATCATCATAAGAGAAAGTAATCTCGTATTTGTGCCTATGATCGATCTGAATGGTGTGGTTATCATCATCATAATTTATGCAGATTGAGCGAGTGATCTGGCGAACTAACGAAGTGTACCAAGAGAGATGCCCGCTACGCACACTATAATCACTTCCGAATTTCCTTTCTGTTCCCGCCATTCACAAAATGTGCTTTCCCTCGGCGGGGCTTGCTGACACAGTTCTGACCAACGACAACAACGGCAGGATACTTTTGCAGTAGAGTGGATCGGGGTCATTTGACGCCTAACGAGGATGCTTTTATTGATAAAGAAGCTCATTATTTCGACTCTTAGGTGCCAGGAAATCGCATTTCAGCAAGTGTAGTTTTAAAATTTTTCTGGGGGAGGGCCTAACCCTAACCCTAACCCAGACCCCCCGTTCCGTCCGGAACTCATTCAGTCCTGGGCAGAACCCTGCTCTCTGTGTCATGCACTGTGTGAAATTGTTTAGATGAGTATAGATGACTTGAATGGCAGACAATTCAAGGGCGTAGGCTGGTCTGAGCCTGGGGAGGTGCACATTTTGTGAAAGCGGAACTCCTCCTGTGGCACAGGTCTGAAATTTCAGTGGGCCTATGCTGAAGAGTACTGGTACCAAAGGTGGGATCTGGGGGGCCTCCCCAGAAAATTTTGGAATCTAGATGCTCTGAGACATGATTTCAGTGCTATATGGACTTAGCCAAAATTTACACGATTACGGTACAAGGTTGATTTTTAGCTCACCTCTGTGAGGTGAGCTTCTCTCATGGTGTGTCGTCCGTCGTCGTCGTCGTTAACAGGGGTGGCACGTTTCTAAACCGCTTGGGTTACAAACTTGAAATTTGGTGTACAGGTACCCTATGGTAAAAACTATCTCTGGACCGAAACTTAGCGCTGCCGCTTGTACACTCTGGCCTGTAGGGGGCGCTTTGTGAAAACCTTTTGGCCGTATCTCCTGAACGCTGTTAGCTAGAACCACGAAACTTTTGTGGTGGGTTCCTCTGATGAGACTTCATCACATAAATCCCGGGTTTTTGATTTGACCTACCGGTACTTTTCAAGGTCATAGAGGTCAAAGTTCAAAATTCACTGTTTGGTGGCACATTTCATGGCTATTTGACATAGAGTGTTGTGATTTGGTGTGAAGATATATCTAGGCACCCTGCACAAATGCACCAAATTTCAACCCGATCGGACTTCAAATATGGCCGCCAGGAAGCCATCTTGAAAAATGGACTTTGACCCACATTTTATAAATATGAGTAGGTAGGATGTTTTAACCTTGTCAAACTATGTATCTAGGTACCATATAAATATATGGTAAATTTCAGTCAGATTCGACGTCAAATATGGCCGCCAGGGAGCCATCTTGAAAAATGGACTTCGACCCACGCCTCATAAATAGTGGTAGCTAGGATGCTTTAACCGTGCCTAAATATGTGTCTTGGTACCGTCTACTTATATATGCCAAATTTCGGTTCGATTGGACTTCAACATGGCTGCCAGGCGGCCATCTTGAAAAATTGACTTTGGCCATGTCTCACCGGGTTACGATGTTTCAATGTTGTCTAAATATCTATGCAAGTATCCTGTACATTCCTGCTAAAATTTCAGTCCCAACGAACGTCACGTGTGGCCACCAGGTGGCCATCTTGAAAAATTGAATTTTTGACATCTGTGACCTAGGCAGGAAAGTACTTCTTGTTGTGTTCAGCTTTATCCTATCTGTCCTGATCCTTCATCATGAGAGTCACAGTATGGAGACTTATCACAGAGGTGAGCACAATGGCCCTGGCCATTTCATTTTCTGCTGGCCCAGAACGGAACTCTCTTACTGCTGTGGGGAGGTGCACGTGCCCCCAGTACACCCCCAGCCTACGCCCCTGCAATTGTTTGATCAGAGTCAACTTTGACAGTGCCCCCTGGTCTGTCCCCATGTCCATCATGAGTGTTCTCTCTTCCAGATGACAAACCAACTTGGCCGGGTATAGCTGTTTTTCTGCAAAATGCTCTCATCTTCTTCAGGTAAGATGTAATTCCCAAATTCATGAACCAATTGTGTGAAAATCTGTATAAATAATACCACTACATAATGCTACATGACTTTGGAATTGCTTTAACTCTGTTTCTTCTTTTCAGTTCCCTTGTGTTCAAGTTTGGGAGAACAGAAGACCTCTGGGGATGAAACCCCCAGCTCGGCAGAACAGCACGATCAAAAGTTGTAAATATTTTTGTGTGTAATGCAATGAATCAGTGTACTCATTCTATCCTATTTATGTTAGTATATATTTGTGCACACATATACAGATTTAGGGCTTGGGGCCATTACCTGGCATTTACTTGTGTGTGTGTG
>NMRB01000736.1:219645-248999 GCA_002633025.1 Notospermus geniculatus
AATAGGAGCAGTCAGCCGCGCATATTGCTAACAGATGGCAGCACAGTCTTAGCGGACCAAATGTACAGGAAATCTATTATGATCGCTGCTCGATCGATAATGACTGGGTCCGCTAGATGCATTGAATTGGGCCCTAGTGACACCTAGTGGTCAACTCGCTGACAGCTCCTATTGGTTGATTATGGTTTCTGTACAGAGGAAGAGGAATGGGAGTGGCCTCATACTTGGATGAATGCCGCCAGACAAGGCGACCATCGCCTTCGTAAGATGGTCATGATCGTCAGACAGATCTTGACAGGCCTGAACACAGTGCTTACTCATCCGTAGGTTGTTCAACATATTCAAAACGAATCTCATTGCACATTATTATCTGTCCATAATGCATAAATGTTTCCTCTTTGTTTGATCAATGTAAATAAAAAAAAATGCTACATGTATTTCGGAATGTTTCATTTGTTGAGAGCATATGCTGTGGAAAAAAATGGGGCAAATAAGGACAAGGAAGTCTTCCTTTTAAAGCCAACTCACAAGGTTTTGGAATTCCCGTGACGAGACCGTAGCGTACTCTGATCAGCATGAAAATCTAATGAAATTGATCTGAGAGCGACGCAGGTGTAAAAGAATCCTATTCCCCGAGATGTCGTGTCCCCCAACAATACAATTACGGATTAAGGGTTGTGTAAAGTGACTCGAAATCTCGAGTTTTTGAGGCAAAAAATCTGGCTGACTGCACACTAAATTTGGGAAAACAAGGCTCGGGGCACTAGGGAGCCGTCAAAAGGAGGTGCCCCGGGCCTTATTTTCTCCATTTAGTGCTCAGTTAATTCCTCCAAGGTTAATCAGATTTTTTTGCGTCAAAAATTCGAGATTTCGAGTCACTTATACCATTCAATTGGACTCTAGAGAGACCAAGACCCTTAATCCTGTGACAAACAATACAGGGGGACATCAGGAGGGTGGGGGCACTAGATTCCATCACACCTGGAAGCTCAACACCGTTAAACTTGTAGTGAGGTTTAGACTGCCTCGGGTGAACGCATACGTCAATGACGTCACAAGCTCCTGAAGTGATGGCGACATCTATCGACAGCGTTTGCGTTCGGTGATCTCCAATCGAGACAAGCAACACAAAAATTCGAATACTGTGTCATCAATATTTAGGTCGACACTCGACAAAGCCTTATTGATTTATGTTGTACATAATAGACCCTTATTATTATAATAACACTTGGCATACTGTGATAAACAGGTAGTTATTTTGCCTAGAGTACAGCATGGGAGATATCAAATACTTCCATAAATAGAGGACCGTTTGCTTGAAACATGCACATTAGGGCTGAAGGGGTTATTGTCGTCCTGGGTACACATAAAGTGTACCCAGGTTCGATGTCGTCAAGTCAAATTGTACCCTGGGTCCACTTTCTTGTTAGAAACTGTACCCAGGTTCAGATTTAGAGACCTAGGGACGAGGNAAAAAAATGCTACATGTATTTCGGAATGTTTCATTTGTTGAGAGCATATGCTGTGGAAAAAAATGGGGCCAATAAGGACAAGGAAGTCTTCCTTTTAAAGCCAACTCACAAGGTCTTGGAATTCCCGTGACGAGACCGTACTCTGATCAGCATGAAAGTAAATGAGACTGATTTGAGAGCGACGCAGGTGTAAAACATAAAAGAATCTAATAAATGTGATGTCCCCCAACAATACAATTATTACGGATTAAGCGGCACCATTCGATTGGACTAGAGAGACCAAGACCCTTAATCCTGTGACAAACAATACAGGGGGACATCAGGAGGGTGGGGGCACTAGATTCCATCACACCTGGAAGCTCAACACCGTTTAACTTGTAGTGAGGTTTAGACTGCCTCGGGTGAACGCATACGTCAATGACGTCACAAGCTCCTGAAGTGATAGCGACATCTATCGACAGCGTTTGCGTTCGGTGATCTCCAATCGAGACAAGCAACACAAAAATTCGAATACTGTGTCATCAATATAGGTCGACACTCGACAAAGCCTTATTGATTTATGTTGTACATAATAGACCCTTATTATTATAATAACACTTGGCATACTGTGATAAACAGGTAGTTATTTTGCCTAGAGTACAGCATGGGAGATATCAAATACTTCTATAAATAGAGGACCGTTTGCTTGAAGCATGCACAATAGGCCTAGTTGTCCGGCGGAAGCGACTCCGGAAGCCTGTTGACGAGTGCACTTACCGGCATTTAAAGCGAATCGAAAGCGAAAAAATTTGATTTAGAAATAGAATTTGAAAGGGGACGAATTTTCAGCAAAAAACGTAAACAAACTTCTCCAGAATGTCAACAAAAGAAATTTCCGTGCATTCTGATTGGCTGAATTTTCTGTTTACAAACACCATCCAAATGTAAACAAAATGCGCTATCGATTCGCTTTAAAGTTTCAGTGTACCTGTCCACGTTTACGGCTTGGGCGGCGTTGCGACAGAAAGATGCGAGCGCTACTTGAACACCGAGTTTTCGCAAAGCCCCCACAACTCCAACGCGTCTATCCCCCGTCTATCCTTTTGTTCGGGATCTCTTCGTGGCATCGTGTTAGCGTTTCGGAGGCTTTGCGAAAGCTCAAGCAGTCGCCAGAGGTTCCCGTGAGAAATTTCATGTTCTTGATGTGACGTAGTCATAAGCATGCATTACACCCCGAGGCTGTCAGGACGTCAGAAGTAAGGCTGGCTGTCCATTCACGCGATTTTCGAGCGTTTGTCGCTCGAAAGCATTGTTTGTTTCCGCGGCGTTCGTCACAGGCAAAGGATGCGGCATCGCACCGCTCGAAAATCGCGTGAATGGATTCTTAAGCCTAGTTCACACTGCAGGCGCGGTGCGACGCGGCGCGATCTGAACAAAGGATTACAGCCTTCTTAAGGCTCGTTTCCACAGACGCGTTTCACGCTGCGTGATGCGTCAAATCTTTTGTTATTTTCCGCCGCTCTGCTTCCAAACAATGGGCGAAGCGTCAAAACGCTCACGCTACCGCCTCTGTGGAAACGGGCCTTTATACCGCATCGCGTCGCACCGCAAATGTGAACAGCTATATAGGCTTTTAACAGTGGAAACAATCAGGCGCGAAAAATTCCGCATCGCACCGCGCATGCAGCGTGAACTAGGCGGTAATTGAACCTATTTTCGCGGCGGTGAATGCGCGTCGTTTTTTGCCGTCGCGGCGCCGATTTATACAACGGCGGAACAGGCCTAGGGCCCTTTTTCACTTGTTCAGTACCAGCAGACAAAAAGATCATGGTTCATAGGCCCCTACAAACATTGAGTTGCGGAGTTCATGAATTAATACACACGTGGCCGGGGTACGCTGCGCAGGAGGCAGACACACCCTGTTTCGCCGAGTCAGCACGCTTGAACTGGGCCTATTTCTCATATCCCCTGATTTGAATTGTCTCCTGGCTTTGAACATCCAATTTCTCTTCCAATACAGCGTCACTTGACCCGGGATTTGACCCCCTTTCCGGCAAGGTCTCACTCTTGGGGTTGTCGTCTGTATCCAAATTCTTCTCATTCTCGGCCCCAGTCTTACCGATCTCGGCCCCAGTCTTACCGATCTTGTAAACAACTGTAAGCGTCATGGAGTAGCCAGGTCTGTGCTTACCACAGAACACCGAATCCAGGCATATTATCATCTGCAAGATGCAGACGGGTGGGACACCGATTGCCACCACCTGGAGTAACAGCACAAGAATATTCAACTCGGCCATTGACAACAGTATCAGACAGGCTCTAGTCTCTACCACCAAGGATGCGGCAAGCCCCAAGAAAGAGAAGACCACACTCGCCAGAACAAGACAGGATCGGATCCTCGGGTGTTTCACTTTGGTGGCGCGGATCGCGAATGATCCGGCGAAGATGACCAACAGGCCCGGGATGAAGAACACATAGATTTCAATGTACATGGTCTCCGGTTGTATGGTGAGGGAGTTGAGCGAGATTAGAAAACCACCAAACGCTGTCTGCGAAATTCCAACCTTCCTTGCAGTCGAATAGCTCAAGAAGCGATACGGTTTCTTCGCTTTGGTCTTGTCAACCTCAATCGTTATTTCTCCCTTTTCTTCGTCCCTGTTGATGACGGGGGCTTTCTTTGCTGGGTTAGGGCCGGGAGGCCCATCCCTTTTCTCTTTCACTGCCATCACGGACCCACGACACTTGTTCACTGTAAAAGGGAGAAAATCGCTGATAGGACTCGTGAGAACTGAATCCTTCGAACTTTTGGTTTTGTCTTTAGCCAGTTTCTCAAAAGCCCCGTTTCCACTAACAGCGGATTCCGCCTTGGTTTGCGGCGAGCGGTTGGAGTTTTCACAGAGTTTTGGATAACCCTTTTTATTGTGCCAATGCCTGTGAAACCAATAATAGGGAGGTTTCGCAAATTTGACCAAAAACGAAGTACACATGTACGAAATACGATTTCATTTCCAGAACCAATGTATTTCTGGAGATGGTTGGTACCACAACTGCCCCTGCTGCGAGTACGTCTTTTAGCTTATTATGTAAGACCGAGGGAGTTTTCTTGAATTTTTAAATTTCCACTTCGTATGTACGAAGCGGAAACGAAAGAAATTTCAAAAGTTTAATATACACCGCTAGCGTCCAATGGAAATACCTAGTATGTCACATTTTGTTGTTTTCCTCGAGAAAAATGGGTTTATGTGGAATGACAACTTGGAAGAGTTTTGTTGTGGAAAACACTCCTAATTAAAAATATGTCGTACAACATGATTAAATGCAATTTGCTATGTTTTACCTCTGGTGGGTTCGATCCTGGCAGGAAGCAATGTCTTTCACCTTAGAAACCCGATTTCTATTTCATATTTTTTACCTCTGGTTTCATGCTGAATTTGCAAAGGTAAAAACGTAGTAAGTCACAATTCTGATGACTTAGACGTAAAAACCGAGAAAGTGCACCACTGTCTTTCCGAGGCTTTGGCGAACATTTTGGAAACAAAAACTGTTTATTAGGATGAAACAATACCTAGTAAGTACGAATTTGGCCTTAACTCATTATTTCCAAAAATGTGACTTACTAGGTATTTCCATTGGACGCTAGACCATACCTCTATCGGTCTTACGTCACACGCTAAAAGACGCTCTTGCAGCAGGCGATATTTGTGGTACCAACCATCTCCTGAAATACATTACGTCACGGAAACGATGTCCAACTTCGTGTTTCGTCAAATCTGACGAAACACGATCTCTCTCGGTCTTACATGATATGCTAAAAGACGCACTGGCAGCAGAGACATTTGTGGTACCAACCATCTCCACAAATACATTATGTCCTGGAAATGAAGTTGATTTGCGAAAACTCGTAATGACAAAGCCGACTACCTACCCATTCTGTGATCGAGTTGCCCATCTGAGAGCCAACTCGCTCAGCTCTCACATGGTGGAGCAGCTGCTTTGAGCACAGCGAATGACTGGGGGACCAGTCCTTGCGTCGCCTGTCGGCAGTTCGTCAGCAAGACGGCCTCGAGCCACGAATCGTACGGACTGGTTCCAACGAAACGTGCATAATACGAAGTGCTCAAAATAATGCACGTACCTTATTATAATATGGGCTCCCTGGACCACAACGAACGGTGAAGATATTGGTGATCAAAAGCGAAGCATCGAAGCATCCAAGTTGCTGAAGATGTCCAAAACCCTTTCTTACGGCAGATTTTGCGTCAGACTTGGAAGACGAATATTGGAAGCCAGTGTTGGGTCTGCTCCGTGTCCTGCAGGAACGGACTATCGTACTGTCACTGGATCTGAATGGATGGGGCCGATAATTTCCAAACAGATCACAAGACAATATCTTCATTTGCTTCATCCGACCCAATTACATTGTAATCACCAATTCGTGTGGTAGTAATTGGTCATTTAACCCGTTTATTCTTGTCGGACGGACACGAAAAAAAACTCTGCAGAGTCGATAAACACAATTAAGCCATACGCACATCTGCGGCAAAACTCAATGCGGTACACGTAGTTGTTTTTTTTAAATCGACTGACCAGGCTGAATTACGAGTCGACAGCTTAGGTCAGTCGGCTTTAAAACACATCCACCGCATTGAGTTTTGCCGCACTGTGCGCTTGTGTACCACTGGATGAGCGCCGCAATCGTAGGGGAGATTGCGTCGATGCCCACACTGAGCCAAGTCATCCTCCCACAGCAGGGCTTTGTTCTCGTCCTCTTCATACACTCGCGCACACTCCTGTGTGAGTGGATGAAGAGTAGCGAGGTAAAACCCCCTGCTGTCGGAGGATGCCCAGCCATTACCTCTGCCGATTATCATCAGTGCCTTGATAAAGAAAGGACGGAAGTATGAGAGATCTCAAAATATCTCTAAAATTTTATTCAAAATTCACGTTTTTTCTGTGCATTTCCCTGTCGCCCATCATCAGGATCTCTAAATACCCATTTTTAGTCGGTGTCCTTTTAACAAGTGGATGATATGGTCGCATTTCATTACAAGTCACTCCAGCCTCCTTCTTATCCCGGCTTTCGGTCCTGTGGCTATATGACTGGGTTGCACAATTATCGATATTACCATACTGATGCTTTAAAATTGGCAGCGGGTTCTTCGGGGCCAGTACCTGAAGTCCTTCAAATGGTCGGTAGTGTAATGGAAACATATCACTCCGGCTGTGGGCTTGGTGTTTCCACCAGGGGTTAGTTTCCCGGATATACTCGCCATCCTCTCTGCAGAAGGAAACGTCAATGAAAGGCCAGCGCCACGAAGCGGCCGGGATACTGGACGAATCAGCCGTGACCGTACCTCTATCGGTCTTACGTCACACGCTAAAAGACGCTCTTGCAGCAGGCGATATTATTTTGTGGTACCAACCATCTCCTGAAATATATTACGTCACGGAAACGATGTCCAACTTCGTGTTTCGTCAAATCTGACGAAACACGATCTCTCTCGGTCTTACATGATATGCTAAAAGACGCACTGGCAGCAGAGACATTTGTGGTACCAACCATCTCCACAAATACATTATGTCCTGGAAGTGGAGTTGAATTTCGTACTCTGTACTGTGTTTCGTAAGATTTGCGAAAACTCGTAAAGGGCTCCGCACACTGGCGACTAAAATAGGGGCGACTACCGATGCGACTACTACGTCGCCTGCAATAATTACCTTTGAGGTCGACCAGTGATGTTATCCACGACATCACTGACCTTCCAAATAAGCATTTGTCGCAAACGAGTCAACAAAAACTAAAAAAACTAAAAATATGTTCAGTCGCCTCTGTGGTCGCAAGGGCGGTCGCCTAGAAAATCGCTCGAAAAATCGCCAGTCTGCGGAGCCCTTTAATGACAAAGCCGACTACCTACCCATTCTTGTGATCGAGTTGCCCACCTGAGAGCCAACTCGCTCAGCTCTCACATGGTGGAGCAGCTGCTTGAGCACAGCGAATGACTGGGGGACCAGTCCTTGCGTCGCCTGTCGGCAGTTCGTCAGCAAGACGGTCTCGAGCCACGAAATCGCACGGACTGGTTCCAACGAAACGTGCATTTACGAAGTGCTCAAAATAATGCACGTACCTTATTATAATATGGGCTCCCTGGACCACAACGAACGGTGTAAATAAGATATTGGTGATCAAAAGCAAAGCATCGAAGCATCCAAGTTGCTGAAGATGTCCAAAACCCTTTCTTACGGCAGATTTTGCGTCAGATTTGGAAGACGAATATTGGAAGCCAGTGATTGGGTCTGCTCGGTGTCCTGCAGGAACGGACTATCGTACTGTCACTGGATCTGAATGGATGGGGCCGATAATTTCCAAACATATCACAAGACAATATCTTCATTTGCTTCATCCGACCCAATTACATTGTAATCACCGATTCGTGTGGTAGTAATTGGTCATTTAACCCGCTTATTCTAGTGACGGGCACGAAAAAACCCCCTAGTCTGCAGAGTTGATAAACACAATTAAGCCAAGCGCACATTTGCGGCAAAACTCAATGCGGTAGTTGTGTTTTTTAAAATTGACTGGCCGGGCTGAACGACAAGTGGACACCTTAGGGGCCATATTTATAAAGTCTTCGCAACTTTGCGTTCACGCAAATCTATTGTTTGGATGCACATGCCCTATTGTTCACTGACTGCCTTACAATAGATTTGCGCGAACGCAAAGTTGCGAGGGCTTCATAAATATGGCCCTAGGTCAGTCGACTCTAAAAACACCCCTACCGCATTGAATTTTGCCGCAAATGTGCGCTTGTGTACCACTGGATGAGCGCCGCAATCGTTCTACGCCGACGTCGTCGGCGGCGCCGGCTCCTATTTTATGTCATGGTATAGCCTGCCGCACAGCGAGAGGAGGATACTGCGGTGCCCGGCTATGGCAGTCTTCCTCTGACCAATCGTCTTGGAGGTAGGGAAGGGGAGATTGCGTCGATGTCCACACTGAGCCAAGTCATCCTCCCACAGCAGGGCTTTGTTCTCGTCCTCTTCATACACTCGCGCACACTCCTGTGTGAGTGGATGACGAGTAGCGAGTTAAAAACCCCTGCTGTGGGAGGATGGAGCCAAGTGCGTACCCAGCCACTGCCGATTATCATCAGCGCCTTGATAAAGAACGGACGGAAGTATGAGAGATCTCAAAATATCTCTAAAATTTTATTTATCAAAATTCACGTTTTTTCTGTGCATTTCCCTGTCGCCCATCATCAGGATCTCTAAGTACCCATTTTTCGTCGGTGTCCTTTTAACAAGTGGATGATATGGTCGCATTTCATTACAAGTCACTCCAGCCTCCTTCTTATCCCGACTTTCGGTCCTGTGGCTGTATGACTGGGTTGCACACTTATCGATATTACCATACTGATGCTTTAAAATTGGCAGCGGGTTCTTCGGGGCCAGTACCTGAAGTCCTTCAAATGGTCGGTAGTGTAATGGAAACATATCACTCCGACTGTGGGCTTGGTGTTTCCACCAGGGGTTAGTTTCCCGGATATACTCGCCATCCTCTCTGCAGAAGGAAACGTCAATGAAAGGCCAGCGCCACGAAGCGGCCGGGATACTGGACGAATCAGCCGTGTTATAGAACTTTATAATCGTGTCTTTGTGGTCGACGGCGGTGTACTTTGGTGCGAGTTTACGTAAGGCGTTCAGCAGTCTCGGACGGTCCTTGATGTGCACCATTAAGTCCATGTCATCATCCCACTGCAACAGGCAGTGACATCGCCACGATCCTAACAAACTGCCAGAGAATAGGAAATATGTAATATTGTGCTTTTTCGTCACTGCGTCAAAGACGTAGAAAAGGTCAATCAGATTTGCATACTGTTTCCGGGTCAGCCCAGCTGAGAGTACATTAACAACATTTTGAGGCACTTTCGATTGCGCGAGATTCACTCTCTTTTCTGCAAACCTGAACACGTCCGGGACGGATTGGAGAACTCCCTTAGTAAAGATGGGCGAACTCTCCGTCGGGCGAGGGGGACTCTTGGTAGAGACGGGAAGACTGACCGGAAGACTGACATGCCTCGTCGTTCTCCTGTCCGTGGTGGTGACTAGATGTATCTGATATGCGTGGAGGTGCGGTTTTCTGTTCAAAACATCAGAAATGCGATGGTGTTTGGTCGTGTACGGTCCAATGATTGTGTAGGCGAAATGTAAGGCGATGATGAAGACGATCGCTGCCAATAGGTAACAGAAACGTAACATCTGTCTTGGAAGGGACATGGTGACGGGCATCGGCTCCTGCAGAGAGAGAGAGAAAACGTCATGGGAATGGGGATGGCAGAATAACACTCACCGGCGTCGACCATGCCGATCTTCGGATTAAAGGCCTGTTTCCACCAGACAGGTGTAACGTTTTTCAGTGTGGCCGTTTTTCTGTGTGACTTCCATTGTTTGGAACACACTGAGAAACGGACTCATTGTTTCTCTGTGTGTCACCCATTGTCAAGTCGCCGCTTATTCCGTCAATCTATTGTAATGTCACACTGGCACACGGGCCACACTGAAAAACGTTACACCTGTTTCGGCTGAGGTTTGCGGCGCCGGAGCGGTTTTCACAAACATTGGGATAATTAACACGCCATGTAGTGTTAAACCATCGAAGGATTATCCAAAACCCTGTGAAAACCGCTCCGGCACCGCAAACCGCAGCGAAAACAGGTGTGACAGGAATCAACGTCCTAGGAATGCAAGTCCGCCAAACAATAGCCCGCTATTGTAAGGTTACATTCGAATGGTCATGGTCTCTTTAGCCATATAATTTAATCCCTCGCTTAACAATAAGACCGGACTTTGATTCCAGGGGGACTTTGATCCCTGTCACACCTGTCTAGTGGAAACAAAAGGCTTTATGTTAGGGCTGTTTAGACGACAACCCAAAAAACCACATTCAGATGGCGGATCGGTAGACGAGATTTGAATGTGGTCGTATGTGGTCGAATGCGGTCCAATGTGGATTCGGGACCATTGGATGGCAGAATAACACTCACCGGCGTCGACCATGGCGATCTTCGGATTAAAGGCCTGTTTCCACCAGACAGGTGTAACGTTTTTCAGTGTGACCGTTTTTCTGTGTGACTACCATTGTTTTGGAACACACTGAGAAACGGACTCATTGTTTCTCTGTGTGTGTCACCCATTGTCAAGTCGCCGCTTATTCCGTCAATCTATTGTAATGTCACACTGGCACACGGGCCACACTGAAAAACGTAACACCTGTTTCGGCTGAGGTTTGCGGCGCCGGGGCGGTTTTCACAAACATTGGGATAATTAACACGCCATCTAGTGTTAAACCATCGAAGGATTATCCGAAACCCTGTGAAAACCGCTCCCGCAGCGAAAACAGGTGTGACAGGAGTCAACGTCCTAGGAATGCAAGTCCGCCAAACAATAGCTCGCTATTGTAAGGTTACATTCGAATGGTCATGGTCACTATAGCCATATATTTTTAATCCCTCGCTGAACAATAAGACCGGACTTTGATTCCAGGGGGACTTTGATCCCTGTCACACCTGTCTAGTGGAAACAGGGCTTTATATTTGGGCTGTTTAGACGACAAGCCAAAAAACCACATTCAGATGGCGGATCGGTAGACGAGATTTGAATGTGGTCGTATGTGGTCGAATGCGGTCCAATGTGGATTCGGGACCATTTTAAATCCACAATGGACCGCATTGGGTAGCGTTTACACGCACGATTTTTGAACCACGATCGGATTCGATCGGATCGGATCGCATGTGGATTTTTGCCTGTCGTCTAAACGGCCCTCAATGTCACCCGTCTGGCACCAACATTTTGGCCTGTTGGTGTACGAAACAAACCTCAGTTCCTCACACGTAGTATAGGCTAAATACATGTAAAATGTGTCCAGTCAATTGCTCATGGCTGGCCGCTCGATCATTAGGCAACGTAAAGGAAGACTACATTGTTCGTCCTCACTGTAAAATAACAAAACAAAAGTAGGCTAACCGTTAAAGAATGCGACCATTAGGGAGGTTTCGCAAGCGCCCGGTTAGGCGACACGACGACGTTTATCTATTGTTTGGGTATACCCACACAATAGTGAGCTTTCGCAAGCGCCCGGTTAGGCCCTACGACGACGTTTATCTATTGTGTGGGCGTACCCAAACAATAGATAAACGTTGTCGTATGGCCTAACCGGGCGCTTGCGAAACCTCGCTAATAGATAAACGTCATCGTAGGTCCTAACCGGGCGCTTGCGAAACCTCCCTAATGTCGGCACATATGCCGATACCCCCCCCCCCCCNAGCCTACGTGTTACGTTTAGGCCTTCGCGAAATGCGGAAGGAGACTGGCTCGTCGAGGAATCCTACAGAATATAGAGACCATGGGCCTGTTTCATAAAGTGACTAAGCTAATGGTACCATTAACTCGATGCATTTTCCATTTGGTTAAAGGTACCATTTTTAGCTGAAAGTCACTCCATGAAACAGGCCCCATAACCATCCGAGTACATGCAACGCATTCAAAGGATTCGCATTCCCTTCACACCTCCGAGGCAGATGTTTTACTTCACTGTTTTAGTAGACCGTGCACTCGGGACATTAGACAAGAGTGCCAAAGAAATGAAGGGGTAGGCCTATAATGGTATCACCAAATGGCACTGCACTGGGGGTGCCCAGACAGTGGTTGGGATGGACATGAAATGACGACACAGGGCCGGACGAGGGTAGATCAGATCCGTGAAAACAAGAATCGGCGAACGCACCCAGCCATGCCAGTGTATTCTCTCCAGTGATGCAGGTAGCAAGATAGTCTTGCTATTTATACCCCAGTTCTGCATATTTTTCATTCTACCTGACCGCTCACATACACCTTCTGTAAAGACGTTATCGATGTTTCAGCCCAGTAGGCCTACATACCGGTGTTGTATTGCTCCCTCTGGCCTATTCGCCCGGTCGCGTTGGCGAAGCTGATTGCTTTCGCAGGTACATGCATGACATCATTCCTGATGACATGTATATGACAGGAACAGTCATCCTAAGAACGCAGGTCCGAATTAGAATATGCTGGTATTGTATTGGGCCGTATCATATCGCCATAATCCCTCCAACAAAAATAGTGCCTTCAGGGCCGTTTAGACGACAGGCAAAAATCCACATGTGATCCGATCGAATCCGATTGTGGTTCAAAACTCTTGCGTGTAAACGCTACCCAATGCGGTCCAATAGGGCCGTTTGGACGACAAGCCAAAAAAACACATTCAGATTCGATCCGATTGTATCGAATCGACCCGTATCGCGGGTCTCATTTGCGTTTAGACGATATTTGAATGTGGTCGTATGTGGTCCAATGCGGTCCAAAATCTAAATCGTATATCGTATATTGGCCTAGCAGAAACACTAAAAGACATATTTTTCACAGAAAGTGATGTATTTTGTTCAAGAAATTAATTTCAAGAGAAAAAATTTCTTCGGCAAACCACAGTGTGTAAGTAAGTTATTGACTGAAACAAATAGGCCTACACTTTAACACGTCCGTTCAACTTCTGAACACATGGACATGTTCATGCGTTCTAAAAGTGTTTCACTCGAGGTGTTCTAAGAAATAATATAGTCTTGCTATTTATACCCCAGTTCTGCATATTTTTCATTCTACCTGACCGCTCACATACACCTTCTGTAAAGACGTTATCGATGTTTCACCTCAGTCGGCTAGGCCTACAGTAAACAGGTCGCGTTGGCGAAGCTGATTGCTTTTGCAGGTACATGCATGACATGTATGACAGGAACAGTCATCCCAAGAACGCAGGTCCGAATTAGAATATGCTGGACAGGTATTGTATTGGGCCGTATCATATCGCCATAATCCTCCTTCAACAAAAATAGTGCCTTTAGGGCCGTTTAGACGACAGGCAAAAATCCACATGTGATCCGATCGAATCCGATTGTGGTTCAAAACTCTTGCGTGTAAACGCTACCCAATGCGGTCCAATAGGGCCGTTTAGACGACAAGCCAAAAAAACCACATTCAGATTCGATCCGATTGTATCGAATCGACCCGTATCGGGTCTCATTTGCGTTTAGACGATATTTGAAATGTGGTCGTATGTGGTCCAATGCGGTCCAAAATCCAAATCGTATATCGTATATTGGCCTAGCAGAAACACTAAGACATATTTTTCATAGAAAGTGATGTATTTTGTTCAAGAAATTAATTTCAAGAGAAATGAAATGGTCCATTGACCATGTGCTCACCTGGGTGAACGTACCAGAAAAACAAATGACAAATGTTAAATTGAAATGTTCCAGGGTCATGTATCCTCGTAGGATGCACCTGATAAAAATTTGGAGCCAATCCAGTTAGAGTTCAGGAGTTACTGGACTTTGAGCTTTGGTTTTGGCCACCTGGTGGCCAAGCATAGAATCGAATCGGACCGAAAATTGGTGTCATTAGGTCATCTGACATACGGGTGTATATGTACCAAGTTTCAAGTCAATAGCCCAAGCAGTTACGAAACACACTGCCAAATGACTAAATTTTGAACTTTGACCTCTGTGACCTTGAAAAGTCAGTCAAATCAAAAACCCCTTACTTATGTCAGGCATCCTCATTAGAAGCATCAATGATAAAAATTTGGAGATGATTGAGTCATTAGTTCATGAGTTATTGCACTTTTTGTGTTTTTGGTTTCCGCCACTTGGTGGCCAAGCTACATGCAACAGTCAAATCGGACCGAAACTTGGTGTTATAGGTCATCTGACCTAGGGGTATATATGTACCAAATTTGAGGCCAATAGCACCTGCGGTTACAAAACGTGCCACTTAAAGGCAAAATTTTGAACTTTGACCTCTGTGACCTTGAAAAGTAGGTCAAACCAAAAACCCGTCATATATGTAATGTACCCTCATTAGATACACGTTTGGAGGTGATCCAGTCATTAGTTCAGGAGTTATTGCACTTTTTGTGTTTTTGGTTTCCGCCACCTGGTGGCCAAGCTAAGAATCGAATCGGACCGAAACTTGGTGTCATAGGTCATCTGACCTAGGGGTATATATGTACCAAGTTTCAGATCAATAGCTCCAGCGGTTACGAAACGTGCCCTGCTAACGGACGACGACGACGACGGACGCAGACCCACGACAAGAGCTCACCCCAGGTGAGCTAAAAATTACTTCGGCAAACCACAGTGTAAGTAAGTTATTGACTGAAACAAATAGGCCTACCACTTTAACACGTCCGTTCAACTTCTGAACACATGGACATGTTCATGCGTTCTAAAAGTGTTTCACTCGAGGTGTTCTAAGAAATAACACTGGTGTTCTAAATGGTCCATTTAGAACACCAGTGTGATCTTGAACAAAATGCATCGTCCCTTTCCAGGTAAAAAATTTGCATTTTAATGTTTCTGCTAGGCCAATATACAATAGTGTTCAGAATCGGACGCCAGCGTCCGACGAAGAAGGTCAAATCAATAACTTACGTATCCTCATTAGAAGATATACCCATGACAAAAATTTGAAGAAGATCCATCACTTTGTTATTGAGAAATAACACTTCATATTTTTTTGTTTTGGCCCCCTAGTGGCAAAGTCAAGAATCAGATTTCGCCGAAAAATTGTGAGTTGTTATAGCCTAGAGGTAATGTGCGAAGTTTCAAAGCAACAGCTCAAACCATTACAAAAAGAGCCAACTTTGTAATTTCAGACGAACTTTGACCTCTGTGACCTTGTGACCTTGAAAAGTAGGTCAAAGTAAAAAACTCGGGTATTATCTTTATGTACAGTGTATCCTCATTAGATATGATGTCTTTATGGATACCGGTATACCCATGATAAAAATTTGACAAAGATCCGTCTGTTGGTTAGGGAGAAATAGCACTTTCAGTGATTTTGATTTTGCCCCCCCCCCCCTCCCCGTGGCAAATTCAAGAATCAGATTTCACCGAAATTTTCCCTGTAAGTTGCTATAACCAGCTAGAGGTACATGTGTACAAAGATTCAACACGATAGTTCAAACCATTATCAAAATACAGCCCTGTGAAATTTTTCACAGGACGCTCCTTGGAGGCCAAAATAGGAATCCTACCGTGCTCAAAATCGAACTCAGCCGAGATCTTAGGCCCATATTTTCACCCACCGAAGACCAAAAAGATTCTTCAAAAAATAAAGGCGCTAGAGCGCTAACAAACCAAAAGTTTACGGGCGGACGAACGTACGTAGGCCTCCACCACTCAAATGACCCCAACCACAGCACAAGTCCTGCTGCCTTGTGCGGCAAAGCGTGCTAATAAAACCGGATCTTATAGATATCTGTGTCACACTGACCAGCTTGACAATGGTTGTTATGGAGATGGAATGTTTGACCAAGCTCAAGGCCCTGCCTGACGAGTGACATAAAAGTGCTAGATCGACGACCTTGAATTAAACCACGGTATTGAGCGTTGTCTTTGTACCGTATGGACAGTGTAGAGTACACAATAGGCCAGAAAGTTATACAGAACAAGGCCTCCCTCTAGCCATTCGAGTCAAATTGCCGAGCAACTTACCCCATGTTCCTTTTCCATTGACACAACAGCCTGGTCAGGCACGCTGAGAATGTGAAGACACAGAGATAGAGAAATCCAGCCCAAGTGTATTTATATATTGACGTGTTTGTAAAAAACGTGAACTTAAAAACTTTGACACGATTTTCTTGTTAACAGAACACTGCCTTCCACATGTTCAACAGGCTGACCTACTATTCCCGTTTTCGTTATTTCATTGTTAAAGGTTACCGAGAAAAGTGACGAGTATAATTATTCTACCACAATCTCAAACTCGTCCCCAGTGGGTTTACGTTCCTACAACACCACTGGAAAGGGCTGACGACTTCAGGAATACTGCGCATGCGCAATCTACTAATTTACGCTGCCAGCGGTTGACCAGAAATTTTGGTCAGGTCGTAGCCCTTGCCAGAGATACCTTCGGATGAGGTAGATCTGGGAACGAGATTGCCACAATCTGCCTTTGATTGAAATCCTGGTTGAATTTGAACTGAGCAGACGAAATAATTGGTACACATTGTTCAGGTGCATTGCATCGGCCCAAGCCCCGTGTAAATAATCTCCTGGGGATATCTTGAGTTGGGAGAATACTACATCCACACTGCCTGAAGCAACAGGATGCGATGGAGCATGGACATCATCAGACGGCACTCAATAGGTGGCAGCACTGATATACATTACATGTTTTCATCCCTTAGTTCATTGTTTCTTTCATTGTGGAATAACAGTGTACTACTGTCATATCAAAAATATTGTACTGCTGTACTCTTGTATCTTATTGTAAGGTCTGAGTTTCAATAAATTTCATTTCATTTCATTTCATTTGTTTTATGATATACATGTATAGGCCTATTTTGTACTCCTCTCCTTTGGGCCCTCCTAATTGTACCGTTATGAAGATGCGAGTAATAAATTCATCTGGCAGTACAAGTGCTCCTACTTTTGCTCCTAGGTCAGGAGTGACAACTCAACCTCTGCCTCGGTAGCCTGCATGCACGTTTTCGAACTACCCCCTTGCCCCCTCCCCCGCTAAATACGGCCCTGGTTTTTGAATATTTCCCACTGTGATGTTCCCCTTCTATTGTATTGTCAGACACGAGCTTGACTGTGACTTGACAATACACCGATTTCACAACTCAAAAATACACAGCGCCCTAGCGGTATTATTCACTAGCCATTTCCGGTTGAACCTCGCCTCCAGGTAAATTCCTAGGTTTTTAGCCTCACCACCAAGGAATTTTACCTGGAGGCGAGGTTCAACCGGAAATGGCTAGTGAATAATACCGCTAGGGGCGCTGTGTATTTGAGTTGTGAAATCGGTGTATTGAGAACACATCGAACGTGTCGATCCCGCGGTTGTCTGCCGGAGTTTCCAAAACAGTAAAGGGGAAACACTGACAGACGGAACACTGGCAGATGTTACACCTGTTTATACCTTAAACCACTCGATCAACTAACTGAGCGGGGGTGTGACTACTTACCGTTGTACTCTAACCAACTGGTCGATCAACCAGCCAATTAAACTGGGGTTGGAATACCGACGACCATGTGGCCATCACGAAATCGGTCGTTGAATGAATCGACGAGAGGCCTGCACATGTACAAGTAGGCCTACATAGCACTCGTGCCTATACAGATACATACATGTACCAGGAAGCGGCTCAACGCGACGACCTTCCCAACACGGTTCTCATTCCAATTCACCGATAGCTCTATGGTTGTCTTTTTTTCGTACGCGAACTCAGTGGGCTATAAAGTGGCCCGTTCTTTTATAAACGCGACAGTTCGGACTAAGAGGTAGTTATGTAACAACCATAACCTATTCTTTTGTCCGATTGCACATGACAATGTGCGTACGAAAAAAAAAAGGAATTTATACAGCATAGAATGGCAATCGTAAGATAACCTATTTTTTCAAGTGGAAACCTCGTCCCCAAATACGTCGTAGGACAGTCAGGTCTTGTACTTGACGTAATGGTTTAGTGGTTATCCAACCGTTTCCATCGTGTTCGCCATGTACATAAGATAGGCCTGAGAGCCTGAGGCAACTTTGAAACGGACACAAAAAAAACTCCCTTTCATCAAGTTCATTGTTTCTTTCATTGTAAATAGTAATTTAGTGGTGTGCGAGGTCTGTTTCTTGTCTGAAACATCGCTCTGAACACTTGGCCGGGGGCCGTATTCAAAAAGAGTGATCACCGCGCGATTAAAGGCCTGTATCCACTAGACCGGTTTCCGTCGCGGTTGCCGCACCGGTTTCCCGCGCCAGGATCCGCATCAAATGCTTTAATAGATTTCCCATTATGTCTTTCCACTTGAGCGGTCCGGCAAAAATGATGTAATGTCCGCTGCGGGGCGACGGGAACGGGGCAAATCAGATTGCAAAAAAGGCATTCACTGCGGGAACCCGCACCAGATGGTTCTGATGAAATCATACAATTTCAATAAACTACTGGTCCAAGGATTCTGTTTCTTATCAGGAAAAAGTACATAATAACACCATTTTTTGTAGATCAACTTGAGTATATTGGGACGAGCTTTCGACACTACCGTGCCTTCATCAGGTCTGACAACAAAGATTAACAAACATCAATATAGCAGGCACAGTGGACAATACAATAATTAAATAATTCTAAACATCTGGCAAGCATACCACCACATCCTGAGATTCTGAGATTCTGTTTCTTATGTATTGTCGCTTCATGATATGAAGCTCTGCTCTACATGTTTTTCTCCATTTGAACCTGTATTTGGCGAGAACATGCTAGACTTTATGGAGCGACTCATTTGCGGTTAATCGTACAAGTGGAAACCCCTTCCCGTAATTCCCGCCGCTACGGGTGTCAGGTAATACACGGCTTAAGGCCTGTATCCACTAGTCCGGGTTACCGCTGCGGTTTGCCGCGCCGGGATTCTTTCACAGGGTTTTGGATAATCCTTCGATGGTTTAACAATACATTGCGTGTTAATTATCCCAATGCCTGTGAAAATCGCTCCCGCACCGCAAACCGTTGTAGTGGATCGCGGAAACGCTCGAAAGCATTGTTTTTTTTCCGCGCCGTGACCAACGAAGCGGAAACAAACAATGCTTTCGAGCGTTTCAGCGCACGGAAACGCGCAAATGGAAAGCAGGCCAACACATTAGTTTTGTCGCAAATGTGCGCTTGGCTTTACAGGTCGACATTGCGTCGCAAATCAAGAAACCACCACGCGCAGGTCGACATTTCAGCGCGGATTGAGAGGAACTCGGAGCAACTGGCAGTTACCTCGAACAGCACGGTAACTGGCGGATCCGGCAGTTGCTCGGAGACGCAAGCGCGCTCATGTCGACAAAATCGGCAACTGATCAGTCACTCCGAGTTGTTTCCATCGACGGAAAGCCAGTTGCCGCGAGTTGCTTCAAGACGCAATGTCGACCTGTAGCACCTTTAAAGAAATTGAGGCGAAGCAATCAGAATTTCCCACGACATGGCCATCCTTTTAGCGATCTGGGCACATGGTAAATCTTACCTGTCATGGAAACCTTCCTTCCAATCCGAAATACGAACTCACGACTTTACCCGCATTCGAACTTTACACTAACGCTAACCATGGAAGTATTATACAATACTTCCATGCACTAACCGGTATCGTATGATCAGATGGCGAACTCAACTGAAAGTGCAGGACGACACCTGTTTGTTGATGCCCGGCGGCCCACGCCTGAAAGACTATGCAGATCCACAGCACGGACGGTACGGTGCCAGCTGTGTGATCCGTTTTTAGACAATCATTGGTAGCATAATTCACATAATCCCTATTGTCACCTTGTAAAGCTGTTGTTTATACCGACGTTTGTTTGACAATAATGAAAACATACATGTAGAAATCAATGATTAGTAAAATGTGAATACAGGGCCCCTCTCCTCCCAGAAAGACACCGCGGGGGGGGGGGGGGCGNTCGAAGTGACGAGCATAGCAAACCTATGACAAACGATCAATATTATTGCACAATATGAGGCCCAAAATATGGACATGTGCTTCTGGCATGGAATGGTGGGTAGAAGAAAGATTGGCAATAAAATTGCCCATTGTGATCCTCATATATTGTGCAATAATATTGATCGTGTATGGACCGCTGTTCAATAAGGCCGAACGATTCGATGACATGCTCAGGCTATGATGGAAACGGACCAAATATTATTTTTTTTGCGAATAAAGTGTTTTTTCTTACATTTCATTATGATAATCCTTTGGTCAAGTGTGTACGATTTAACTTAGATGCCCCCTCCCCATGGTTCACAAAAATGGCGCACAAGAAATCGTACTTGAACCAAATCGGGTCGGACGAGTTCTTGCGATCATTTTCCCTCCAATAAATTTTTTCCTTTCCATTTTCTGACATATAAAGTTTAGGTCTCTGAATTGTAGAAGTATACTATAGGCCTAGGCCTATAAAGCTGCATTTAGCTGACACGCGGAATGCGGTATATATATATATTTGTTTATTCCTCCTGTTTAGAAGATTACAATTGGTAACATGAAGAACAATAGATAAAGAGAAAGGGACAATAATAAAATTATGAAATGAGACNATCGTACTTGAACCAAATCGGGTCGGACGAGTTCTTGCGATCATTTTCCCTCCAATAAATTTTTTCCTTTCCATTGTCTGATATATAAAGTTTAGGTCTCTAAATTGTCGAAGTATACTAAACGCCTAGGCCTATAAGGTTGCGTTTTTTACCGCTCTAAACGTCTTCCGTCTTTGAACAATAGGTTATGTGGTACACGTATACATGTACTTTTTACAATACGTCAAAGATAAAAATGTCCTTTCACAGTTGGTGATGAATCTAAACTCTTCAAATATTGAATATGAATTTTATTGCACAGACAACAAGCGTCTAACCCGCTTTATTGGTTCAGTGGGCTTGGTGATCAAATAATTTCCGTTTGGCGAAGAATAACGCGTTTATGCAAGTAGCAGTTACTGCACCAGGAGATGCTGTATGGTCTATGTTATCTCAGACAAGGCCTCTGACCATGCATGTGACATCATTTCCGCAAAAATCACTGTAATGGCATGTTACAAAAGGAGCACACTGGCACCACTGGATTTCAATACGGACGTATCTTGGGCAGCTGAAATTCATGCCTCTGCATATCAGTCTGAATATAAAGCATATTGAATATGCAATTTCGATCCCATAGCCTGCTTTGCATTGCTTATCAATGCAAACACTGGCCAGGATATGACCCGGGGCGGGCTGTTACACGTAGTAAAATTCTACATGTACATAGTTTTCGTCGTGAGATTAACAGAGAAATCAAACTTTTATACATAACATAAAATCATAAATATATCATAATGATATATTTATGATAAAATGTGTTGTTGTTGGTCCGAGCCTGCGGGCTGACCACTCCTATTTCTCATTTCTGGCAGACCATAAGTTCACTGGAGGCCACCGGCGAGGAAAAGAAGAGGCATACATGCAATCATGGAAGTACTAGGCCTACCGTATCTTGATTACCAAAACAGATTTTTGATAATGCCGGCATTATAGACGAGAGGTTTCACAAAGCCCCCGAAACGCCAACGCGAACGTCTATCTTTTTGTTTGGTGGTGCTTTTTTCATGGCATCGAACAAAATGGTTGGCGTTCCCGCTGGCGTTTCGGGGGTTTTGCGAAAAACTCTATATTGTACATCGTCATGCGCGATCTGAAATGCCAAGGAATTGCATTTAAAAGCCGGTGTAATAGAATCTAATGTCCCCCCGGCCGAATGTGATATCCCCCAACAATACATTTACGGATTAAGCGGCACCATGGAATTGAAACCAGGGCCAGTATGCATAAAGGTGGAAAGACCCTTAATCCTCCGACAAACAATCCATGGGGACATCAAAAGACGGGGGCATTCGATTTTATCACACCTGTCTAATGAATGAGAGATACAGAATAGCACAAAATTGACACACAAAATAATAATAAGCAAGAAGTCAATCTCCAGAATTCACAAATTTTCGACCCCAACCGGGGTCTTTTTCAAGTGGAACTTTACAATCTGAAACTCTAGAAAAGAGTCTTTTCTAGAGTTTCAGATTGTAAAGTTCAGATTGGCGAATACCTTTTTTCATTTTGCCCACAATCCGCACGAAAATCACGTTTTTTTGGTTGGCTCGGGGGGCAGTTGCCCCCGCTGAATATATATATTCCCTGTTNAACCCTCTCGGGAGGGGGGGGGGCGAATACCTTTTTTCATTTTTGCCCAAAATCCGCACGAAAATCACGTTTTTTGGTTGGCTCGGGGGGACTTGCCCCCGCTGAATACGGCCCTGTTCTGTCAATCTTTCGGTGAGGGGAGGGGCATTGGCAAACGGGGGGGGGGGGAGTAAAACATAACACCGGTGAATCAGCGGAGAAAGTCATACACATTTTGATAGCTACATATTATGTAGGCCTACCTGCTGAAATTCCCATTCCACCGTTACAAATGATATGTATGTACACGTAAATGAACAATACCAGCTGTCGTGCCAACAACGAAATGGCCTTGTATGGAGAGAGATGCATAAATGCAGCAATCGCGGCAAATGTCGCAAGTCATTTATACCTTCCGCAAGCACATGTGCATTATCAATAAAGCGGGCAGCACACAGTGAGGTGAGGCGATATATGTATGCAAGCGACATGTATGCGACATGTATGCAAGCGATCTGGGCCGACCGCACAGAAAGTCCGGTCCCTTCGGTGGTTTAGCTAAAGCCTGCCGCACACTAGATCTATCTGCTGAGCAAAAGGTCATTCGAGACCGTTTGCTCAGCAGATGCTCACCGAAAAATAAGCGCACACGCGAGCTTTCTGCCTCGCGAGGCAAAAAACTCACCGAAATTATGCGCACACGCGCGCTATCTGCTGAGCAAAATGTCTCGAATGACATTTTGCTCAGCAGATAGCTCCAGTGTGCGGCAGGCTGCCGATAGGCGCCGGTAGCACTATCGGACTTTCTGTGTGGTCGGCCCTGATCGTCTCCGATTTTCTCGCCAGCCACTGCAGACTTCGATTTGCTTTGTGTGTGCGGTGGTTGGGCGATATGTTCCGGGGATATGCTCGGCGGCAAGCAATTCCCGTCGCAAGCAAGTTTGATATTGGGCAATCATCGCTGGCGAAAAGATTCCACGCATCGCTGCCCAGCGCACACCTGCGTCAACAGCCGATTTTTTTTCGGTGGCGATCAGAGATCGCTTGCGATATTGCCTGGTGTGCTGGCCACTTCATCGCAGGAGAAAACTGGCTGGGGCGAAAAAGAACGAAGGGCGAAGACACAGTTGACAAGGTTCCAAAATTCAGCACTATTTCCAGACCTGTTCCGGTACGAACACTGTGACGACATTTTGTAGACAATGTAGCCCAGGGTGCCACACACGCACTTTTTGTCGATAAAACCCGTAATATCTCTTTATGTGAAGCAGCTTATGCGAAGGCCTGCCGTTTCCACTTTTGGTCCTCGTCCTCCCTGAGGACAGATCACACGATCGACGACGTTTGGGTCACAAAGGTTCCATGGTGTAATGGTTAGCACTCAGGACTCTGAATCCTGCGATCCGAGTTCAAATCTCGGTGGAACCTATCGATTCTTTTTCTTTTCACCGTCTTTTTATCCTTTTGACAGCTTTTTATGTCCTTCGTCTTTTTTTGGACACGACGTCTACAAATCCACGCCTAGCGTCGCATTTTTCATTAGCAATATTCGTCTCTGACATTATAGCCTATCGCCCCCTTCGCCTGTAGACTGGTCCCCTGTTCCTCCACTACTACTAGTAGGCCTACTACTAGTAGTGAAGCGAGAACTACGACAGGGGACCACTCTACCTTCGCCTGCATGGTGTGCTTCCCGGTCATAGAAAGCAGACTTTGAGTCGCCGGATTCCACGAAGGTCTCCAGACAACCTATCTTTGCTTTAGCATTTTGTAGGTAAAAATCTTCGGAGGTTTAATTTTTGAATTTTGAATATGGTAGAATGTCGACAGATCACCCATTTTGTGAATGGCATGAAACATTATTTAATCGACATTTTGACCGAATTTTCGAGATTTTGAATTTTAATAAGATGTCAAGTGTCGGTTATTGTGAGGTGGGACGCGAATCCAGGTCGCGAAAGGTAAGTTATATACATCAATATACACAATACACGTCCGATAACGGAACTGTATATCGTGAGACTGATGCAGACCAAATCACTCTGATGGAAGTCGATGGACGCCGGTTGAATATGGATATTACAAAAGCTGTATTTACCCTGATGTTCCTTTGTTTTATGGCTGGTAGGCCTATTATAACATTATTCTTTCTGCCAACTTAGTCCGATGTTAGGGGAATCCCCAAATGTGAACATTTCGACTCGTTTTGTCCGCCGCGCAGGTCCATGGACGCGAGAATGTAGTGCATTGATATTTCGATGCATGCGTTGGTGATGATACATGAAGCAGGCCTGGTTGTGGCTTTTGGTACAGCAAATGCTGTAGGCCTATATTGGTGCATGAGCTCTCAGAGAGGCGAAGTTACGGCATGTGATCATGAGACATATGTTACAGTGCACTAACTGTAAATGGTGGGCTGAATCGGTGAATCGATCGGTCGGTGGATCGGCCGGTCGGTCAGTTGCTTAACCAGTCAATCGGTCAATCAGTCCGTCGGTCTATCGGTCGGTCGACGGACGGATCAATTGGTCGATGGACAGATTGATTTGATTAACCGACCAGGGCTTCTAACGAAAAATATAACATGTTATGTATGACAACTTGGCCTTGTCTTTGAATCAACAACGTCTGACGAAGACAACCCCAAGGTGATTGGTTTAAGCTAAGCTACTAAGCTAAGTTCAAACTTTAACTTGTGATAGAACAAGGGAGGGTGTGTTTCAAAATTGGTCACCCAAGAAAATGGGGCAAAATTTAACTTTGAAATGATCACAAAGATTTGTGCCATTGATTTTCCAAAAATCAAATGTAGTATTTGATAATATAGACCTTTAACTATTAGTTTCTCCATCTGGGATGTTCAGTGTGCACTCATTTGAAGGAGGGTATCAAAAAATATTGAGCTTACCAGCAAAATTTATCGTTCCGTCCGACACCAAAACTACTTTCTGCTGTCAGACTTTAAAGGGTTAATAGATCAATTAGTTTGCAGTGCTGACATGAATACTGTAGAGTTTCAAGAAACAGCCTTTCAGCAGTAGACAAAAGAATGGGGGAGTGACTATTCGGCGAGCCCGGCTCTCTGTGCAGTCATTTTGTTTCAGCTTGGATAGCGCGCCGGGCTAATTAGCTATGCACTGCGGCGACCAATGAAAATCGAGATTACAAAACAGCAAAATGGCGGATTCGAATGATCGCCGTTCCGCTTCGATCAAATATCGGTGAAAAAAGAGCTGGGGCATCCGGCTAATGCCAGTTTTTGGCCTAGTTTTGTTGATTTTAAAAGAAACATGACCAGTTGGAGTTGTTGTTTGACAAGCAAAAAGCTTTTCAAACACAGAAATTGGTCTTAGATGGCAAGCAAACAATGAATAGTCATAACACCGCTCAACATTGGCCAATGAAACCGCTACGCTAGCAGCTGTCTCGGTAGCTCAGAGGCTAGAGCGTTCGGCTAGTAACCGTTGGGTCCCCGGTTCGACTCCCGCCTGGGGCAATTTTTTTTCACCACATTTCCTGTCTCCTGTTTTTTTCTTTTGGCCTTTTCTTTTCTCTGACAATATTCTAAATCCACCGAACAAAAATGTAATCTGCTAAAATGTGGACTTTCGTAATTTAGAAATTATTCGTACATGTAACATCATTTTTACTGCCGCGCGACTAATTCACTTTTTTAACCATGGTGCTAGCCGAGAGGGCCACTCGCCAACACCTCCTCATGAATAATTAATGAGGCCCATCAGCTCGCTGAGCAAGGCTGAATTTGTTCACTGCACATCCATCCGGCTCGCTGTGCAACTGCGCAACACAAATCTGCTCAGAGAGCGGCTCGCCATCCAAGAACATGACGGATCGTTGCACAGAGAGCGGCTCGCCAAATAACACCAGCCAAAGAATGGTGAAAATTTTCTGGTGTCGGACGGAACACTTTTTTGAAACACACCCGGGAGCCCTGCTATTGCTCAAGTTACAAGAGAATTTCGTATCAATTGTAGGCCGGACGGCACTTGGAGAAGAGGTCAGCACCGAGGAGAAGCTGATCAACAAACTTCTTAACCAATATGACAAGGAAATCTTCCCCACCAAGACATACAATGAGACGTTGACCATTTTCTTCGGAATTGAAGCGATCAGTCTTCTCGATGTGGTAAGTTGGCGGCGCGCCATCATCCGTCCACCCGGCGACTGCGACTGACGTCGGGGGTGTTCAGTAACAACTCGAACCCGGTAACTCTACACACGGTGGATGGTTTTCAACAGTTTTGGCCAGTCGACACCCTTCGTCGCCCTCAACCGCTACCACCAACGAAAAAAGCCACTCTACGGTGTTCGCGCATACACCAACATGTAAGCTTATACGTATAGTTGATGAACCGTTTGTCTCCTGGCCGGGCGCACAAAGAATTGACGCCATCTTTTCGATCTTTTAGGATGAAAAAAATCAAGCCATCATCCTGAACGGTTGGCTCCGTATGGTAAGTGCCACTGACTCCCATCCAGGGAATGTAGACTGGCAGGAGACATAGCATTTTATGTTCCGCCGCCGCCATTTTGGGCAGCCTCAAGATGGCATCGCCCAGAAGGGGCGTCTCTCTGACGTCTCAAATGTTGCCAGACGTATAAACCATTGTTGGTTTTCTTACATACTACACGTAGGCCTATCATTATCTACTATTATTCTATTAGCCAGGTGCAGTATCACGACTTTGCTGTCAAACTTTTAGTTATTTTTTCACAGCATTTCGCTTTAATGAGCGGGCAGTACACCAGGCGATATCGCAAGCGATCTGATCGCCACCGAGCAAAATCGGTTGTTGACGCCAGGTGTGCGCTGGACAGCGATGCGTGGAACAAACAATACCAACACCGATATCGCCTCGTCTGCGGGTGGCTGGCGAGAAGATCGGTGGCGATCAGATCGCTTGCGATATCGCCCTCACCTCGCCTGGTGTGCTGCTGCTTAACCTGTAAAATGGTTGTTGATTTCATTGAAGAAATGGAAAGATTATCGTCTGAAGTGGAATCCTGCCGCATACGACCACATCAAGAAGTTACGCGTTAAGGACGTCAGAATCTGGCTTCCGGATATTTACCTCTTGAACAAGTAAGTATCTCCCATTTTCCAAACCGACGCCATCACTGTTTCCTGCTTTGTTCAAATTCCTCTCGAATGAGGTATCCGGCGTCATCCTACGGTTACATCAATTCGCCAAATTGTCTACAGAGCTACGTCAGCTGTCGATTCAATAGAAAGGCCTTTTAAGTACATGTACCAAGATAGAGAATGAATGATCACCCTAACCCACTGCCTCAATAGGTGTCACTAGTGGTTAAAACTATTGAAATGAAACTGGACATCCCGGTCCCATCAATTTCCCACACAAAAGGCGTATACATTGTATCGGACCTGATTCCGGTGTGCTGCCCTCTATCGTAGCCAGAATCCCCATTGAAAGGGACATCCAGGTCCTGATCAATTTCCCATACAAATGGCGTCCATTGTATAGGACCTGGTTTCGATGTGCTGCCCTCTATTGTAGTTATGATCCCCATTGTCCACCAATAGGCTTCGAGGGGAAGATCCCACGACCAATAATGCTGTTTCCTTTCCCGTCTTCAGCGCGGAGGCCGCATACGCTCACGAAGACGAACGGGTCAACGCACTGATCGACAGTGACGGCTCCGTCCTCTGGGTCCCTCCCAAGCACTTCCATTCCCACTGCCTCATGGACATGAAGAAGTTCCCATACGATAAACATAAGTGTTCACTCAAATTTGGTTCATGGAGTTACGACGGACTGAAGGTAAAATTATGCATTGATCAAGGCAATAGCTAGCGTTCGTAGGAAAAGGCACTCCCAACAACGTCACCGAAAAACGTGTCTTTCATGCAGATATTGGACGATAAATGACAAAAACTACACTTCTAACCCCCCTTCCCGAAGACAAAGCTAGGTACGCCCCTCTACATTGGCCTAACGCCAATGCACGATTTCTCTTTTCACTTGTCTCTTCGTCTCTACTCCAGGTCGATCTCCAAAAATACGGAAAGAAATATGTAATCAGTATGACAAACTTTGTTCCTAACCTCGAATGGGAAATGATGGAAAACACTGGGCAGAGGAACTTGCAATACTATCCTTGCTGCCCCGAACCCTTCCCAGATATCACATATAACATAACGATACAGAGGAGGACGTCCTTCTTTGCCCACGTGTTTGTCGGCCCCGCAGCAGTCCTGACGTTACTCATACCGTTCATATTCTTGTTACCACCAGAATCAGGAGGGAAGTTCACTCTAGGTAGGGTTGAAGAACGCACTCTTAAAAAATTTTTGTCACCGCAACTTGTCTGTGAATATTGACGAGATGCTTTACGTCATTCATGACACGATTTATGTCATGGCGAGTCGCACATCTCTGTGACGAGTTCACTTTGTCCAGTTCACAAGATCTCTAGTAAGTTATGACGATAAGTTGTAGGTGGCAGGACATTATTGCGCATGCGCACCCCTCACATCCATCGCTCAATTTCAAAGGCGAGTAAGCATGCTGTCAGCATCGTTGCCTCATTTGCCGAGTGGGTTTAGGGGTTAGGTCTAGTACATGTAGCTTGTATGTTAGTCATAGGTTTGAATCCCATCGTAGGCTTAGAAATTAGGTAGGGTTTTTCTGTCATTACCAAAAAATACGCCCAGACTTGTCAGAAGAGTTGAAGGGGCACCGTTGTTGTGTGACCATGTCGCCAGGATGGTCAAAAGTTGGTGATGAGTTGAGCAGGGACGGATACAGAGGGGGTGTTCTGGGGGTTGGACCCCCCCGTCCGGGCGACCAAAGATAACACTTTTTTTCTCTAAACATCAAACATCTCGCTTGTGGCGTAGCGCCTGCCCGTATCATTGATGTACCGGTAATCATGGTGATACAGTCGTTGCATCGATGATTCGACGAAATTCTCTTCCCTGCTTTACACTCCTTTCGCAGTTGGGACTTTCAGCAAAGCTCCTTATCGTCGATCCGTATCACGTATGACGTATGAGTTTAATAGAAAATGCATTAGCTCGATACGTCATACGTGACACGGATCGACGATACGGGGCCTTGCTGAAAGTCCCTAATGTCTTCTCACTCGTACCTATCGTTCATAGACACTGCTTA